>JASDQU010374403.1:38328-54343 GCA_032191745.1 Picea mariana | reverse complement strand
GTGTTATTTTAAACTAAGGGAAATTGTGAACTTAACTATGGGGGATAGGCATATCCTGTAACACCTAGTGGAATCTATGGCCATGTATGAAGTTATTCTTATCCTTAAGACAATGGGGATCAATGATCTTATTGCAATTGGGGACTTCTCTATAATAATTCACCAAATGAAAAATCACTCAACTTCACAATATTATTATTTCGATATTGATTCTAAGAAGTGGTGAAATATTTTAGTTCTATCCATTTTTTTCAAGTGCTCCAATCCTAAAATAGTGGGGCAAATGCTATGGAAAATAATGGAACCTTGTTAAATTACAAAATGTTGTCCAAACATGGGGGTCCCCCACGTTGATCCTAGTATAATCTATTTATAAGCATAAAGAGATAGAAAGTTAACATCGAATACAAGTATGAAGGATTTGTGAGTAGGAACCTTGCACTTCCAATGAATTTTTATTTTTTTTCTTCAATAGAACCCTATAATTAAATTTGGATACAATTTTTTGTTGCCATAGTTCCAAAAGTTACCCATGAATGAAATTTTGAGCCCTAAATCCATAACTATGGTTTATTCTGCATGAGATAGAGCCTTGTCTTGAGCTATCTAGTTACAATTTTAACCCAAAGAACTCCTTTTACTAGTAAATTTATTATGGAGAAGACCTATAGAGCCAAAGGACGAAGCATAAACCTAAACAAGAATACCATCATTCAAATTGGCTTCATTGATTTCAAAGGTGTACCATCTCCAAGTTTGAGAGAGAGATGGGAATGAATGTTGACTACAAAGTTTGGATCTAGAGATTGGTCAGAGTTGAGAGTCAGTGAGTAGACTTATGTATTTCTAGAACAAGCAAGCCAAGAACCAAATCTAGAGCCATAACTAAAGTTGAATCCAATAGCCAGAGCCATGAGATGGAGACACAACTAGAGTCAGAGTTGTAGCCAAGAGAAAGAGTTAGAGCCATGTTTTAGATAATCAAATAGAAGGCACATTGATCTAGATTGGTTTCCTCTAAGATTTTGGAGACCAAAAAGCATCTCAATGTGGAGATCTGAAATATATTTGAACAAGAAAATGGTTGTAAGACTTAATACCAAAAAGATAATTTGATTATTAATGAAGGTTAAATAAAATATGAAATCCAATGTAAATGTAGAAGTAAATAAGAAAAACAAGAGAAAAAAGAAAAATCAAATAGGAGAGAAATGAGTGAGGAATGGGAAATGAAAGGTCACACCCTTTGGCCTTCCCATTACCCCAACTCTCCCTGTTTTTTCCTATACTTCCACTCTTAAATGGATTATGCTGGCCAAGATAGGAGGATGCATAGAGACAGTGATATGTTGCATTGTACTAGAGATTGTTGAAATAGACTAAGCAACCATGGAATGTTGGTTTTTCCATTTGGGTTTCCAAGGTAAGCACTAAGTTCTTGTGTTGTGAATATCTCTATTTTTTATGTTTTTTTTTTATCTAGTATGAGTATAAATGAATTTGATCTATTTTTAAATTGTTTCATGTGTTGTTTAGTGGGTTGAGAATTCTTCAACATCTATAGTTTTGAGGATTTTCTTCATTTTTATTGTCTCCATGAGAAAGATAATAATCACAAAAGCTATGAAACCTCCACCATGAGATTCCCAACCAGTCTCAAAGATGGATGGATTTCATTCCAGATTCATTGTAATAGTTTAGGGGGTTTCTAAATCGTTTTGTTTTGGTTGTTCTATGTATTTCTCTTTCCTACAGGTTGTAAATCTTCCCCAAAAACCATATTCCCTCTTCTCTAAGTCAATTTCTTCTTGTCAGACATATTCTTCATTCCACAAGATACAATTCCTCCTCCTTGAGTCATTTTTTCCTTAGCTAGGAATTTTCTCTTACCCACAAGTTGTACGAAAATTTAATTGTAGAGTAGATGGTCGTACAGGACCATACACAATTATAGGAGGCCATTTGGTTGTTGGGCATTCAAGACATTGGTCCCTTAATTATTTGGTGGGTGAGTTCATTAGAGAGAAATCCATAGCCAAACTAACCTTCTTGACCACTAGCCCATTATTTGTCGAATCGAAGTGCCCATCCCATGTTTAATAATATTCAATTACTAGCCCACAATTCAATACATATAATTGACAAAATCCTTTCCATAGAAAGTTGTTTGTCGAGTCTCTAGAGGTGAGACCTCTAGAAATTGGGTGTTGGATGAGACTTCTTGAGCTTGGGATCATTTTGGTTTTGAGGAGAAACCATTGGAGTGACGCATAGCAACAAAAAGAAGGATGGAATAAATATTGTGATTGTCATCTATAGGCATTGAAATCTTTGCCCAATACTAAGTCGATGGCATCTATTTTTTGTTTGAGTGTTATGTAAATTCTCTAAAATAAATAATGTTACCTATAGTCATGTATTTTACTAAGACTGGAAGCTATATATAATCAATTTAAGTGCTATATTTTCTTAATCAAATTGAGTTAATAAAAACATAGCTACACCACTAGTTTCAATTGAAGGAATGAACACTGCAACTAGTAAATGGAATTTTAGTGTTGTATAGAATCATTTAAATAATCAGAGTTTATATTCATCTAACTATCATTTTTGTTCACTGGAATTTTTAACCAAGTATTGAAACTAGTTAACAAACAACAATTGAAGAGGCATGGGATCGACCTATATGTAATTGTAAAGTATGCTATTTGGCATATTTTACAGTTTTGTTCAAGGTCGATTTGATGCAAAAAAGTTCACTTGAAGAGATTAATAATCGTTGGATTTTGCAACACAATCAATAGAGCAATCTCATAAAACCAATCTCAGAAACATATTCAATTGTGTTGCAGAGAAGTTTCACTCATAATTTCATTGAGCTTAGAAGCCATGAAGGTCAATTATGAAAATAGAGCACTTGACATCACAAAAATTTAGAAACATAATTGTCCTTTTGTTGATAACTAGTTTTTGTGTGCAGGTTACAATAGACAGTAGTGGTCCATTCGAAGAAAAAAAAACTTTGTACATGGAGAGAAACATAGATCAAAAGTTATTTTAACAAGATATTTGTGTTGGTGAAGTGAGTGGGTCGTAAGTCCCTCGTTTATGGATCAACTCTTCATTTCAAAGAGTGAAATGGTTGAAGTGGTAGTTATTTTAGTGATCCAACAAAAAAGCTAATGAACTATTCATTTCAAGTGAAAGATTTTGTAGTTAATTCAATCTCAATATTGACAATAACACATTGTTCAATTTGGGTTTTGGAACAATTGAAGTAGAACTTATCATAATCAATGATTGAAAAGGATAATGATATATTCAATTCAAGTGAAATATATGTAATAATTTCAATATCAATATTTTCAATAACAAATTGTTCAATTTGAGTAGTGGAATGACTAAAAATTGGAAGTTATCGTAGTCATTCATCAAAAAATACACTGAACTATCAAATTCAAGTTAAATTTATTGTAGTCAATTCAATGTCAAGATTGTTGATAATAAATTGTTCAATTCTAATAGTGGAACAATGGACGTGGATATTATAGTAGTCATTCATCAAAAAAAATTTGTCCATAAACCTGAACATATGTTATATCTTATGTTCCTTTAACTTGTATAACTATTGACATGGAATCAATGCTTGTTATAACTAGAAGTTAAAATATCAAGGTTGTTAGACATGTGGATCTCAAATTATGTTTCTTGAATTGCACAAGACTTGAAACCATAGTAGTAAGATTCAAATACAAATACAAATATGACCACGATTCGGTATGGAAAAAAACATTTAATGAAAAAATCCCAGTATAACTCCAACATAGAAGTACTACATGTTGTCTATACATGTATCATGGGATCATATATTACTTCTTATAATCTAAATTATATATAAAACTCTATTACAAGTGTGTGGTTGAGACAACAACAATTGGTTTTATTAATGTTTGTTATACCGATTAGAGTAAATTTGGGGTCTAAAATAGGCCTCCTAAGGAAAATAGTAAAAAAATATGCCATGTCACACTAAGAGGTATTATCTAGTGAAGGTTAATCCACATTCTCTCATTAATTATAGTTTCTAAGTATGTTGGGTTAGTATAGAGTTATGAGACGAAGCTTAAAAATAATAATGAAAGGTTTATATCCTCCCTTCACACACAATAAATGATGTGTGTGTGTGTGTGTGTGTGTGTGTGTGTGTGTGTGTGTGTGTTAAAGGTGGATAAAAATGAAAAAATATTATAGAGAAATCAGATATGCTCTTTCAAAAAGTTTCTTCCATGACACCGTCAATTTTTTTCTATCGTCTTAAACGTTCATTCCAAGAGAGCTACAACTTAAAAAATATTGAGGGTTGGTTATTATTGGCCCACTTTGTTTTTTGATACAAATGTATTTGTTATGGCATGCCCTAAATGCCATATATTTGCATGGAAACAAATCTTTTTCCCTTGCCACTCATACCTATTAAAGGTGAAAGCACCTTTTCAACAGTGAGGATTAGAAATTCATTGGGGAAATAATCAAAATTATAGTGGTAAGCACAAATGGATATTTAAAATAATATATTATTTCATAAAATGGGTTAAGACTATTCCTACAAGGGATTCCACTGATTAAGTTATCATAAAATTCCTTGAAGATAATATATTATTTAGATTTAGTTGTCCTAGGAAGATCATCATTGAAAATACACATTCATTCAAATCTTCCAAGCTGCTACAGTTTTTTCAAGACTAAAATATTGAACTTGGACACTCAACTGCATATTACCCACGAGGAAATGGCTTGGTAGAGTCATCAAATAAAATTCTAATTAGAATCATCAAGAAGATGCTATCACGGAACAAGAAAGCATGGGATTCTCATCCCAAGTACACTTTTGGGCTAATAGGATAAACACAAAAAGATCCATTGGTACTGTTACAATATAACGGATGTGCTCATTTAGCCATAGAAAATATAGCAATATTGTCACCCAACCATAGGCCGAAGCCACCCCCAAGCACCTTAACCTTGACAGAGAATGATTCTGGAAGCAAACCAATAGCCATCCAAGGCAAAGGCATAAATATAACCAAGACTGATCAGAAATTCCAACCATAACCAACAAAAAGTCTGAGCCTAAACCAAGAAACCAGATTGTGGTAGTTGCCAACTGCAGTTGCTCCCCAAACTTGCGCACTATCCCAGTTCCTGTAGTGCACACTTCTTCCTAGCCTCAACTATGAGCAGTGTGTATGAAATGAGGTCTGGCCACTTGTATTTATACTATTTCCTGAGCTATCTGAGCCGACTTCTCATTCTGGAGACTAAATACTTAATATTAATTATTTCCTTAAGTCGACTTGTCTTCTAGGGTTATGTTCAACACTTTAGGGTTACTTCTTACTTCCTAGAATATTCTATTCTCGTCAGCGTTACATGTGGAGGTAAATACCTCCCGCAACTACCATAATATCAACACTCCCTCCTATCTAGGGAGGTATTGAAGGAAATGGTCTTGAGCACAAACATACCATTCAACCGGTAGCATCATCATAGTCATATAGACTATCTCATCATTAGATCATGAGCACCATCATCACTATCAGTGTCATCTGACAATATCAACTGCATCATCTCTCGAAACCATACTCCATGTGAGTAATCAGAAACAATGTTGAATAAGTCACTCACTCCAAGGAGGGATACAAGGACCACTCTTCTAATCTAGACATACGTCCTAGAATAATGTCTATCCCAACAGATGCTAAAAGTTGTGCCATGCACTACGGAGACCATTCCTATAGAAATGTCAATCTAGGAATATTTTATAATCACGCCATAAAGATCTGACTCAACCTATATGCCTTAGAAAATATCGGTCCTAAACCATTTTTCCTAATCGGACCACAAACTGTGCCTTAGGAAAAATACTAGTCTGTGTTATGTTAATAAACTGTCACCCTAGACTATTCTCTTCCCAGAGAATACCTGTCTGTCAACAATCTATTTTATCTGGACCATTCTCTATCTGGAGAATGTCTGTCCACAAGCACATTGACTATTCATTTGGTTGATAATCATTTTCAACACTACTGATGGTCTACATGGAAATCAGAACAATGTCATTCAATAGAACACAACTATGTCTATCCATAGTAGTACACAAATACAATCTAGTGGTACACTACTACACCAAGTATCACACAACTACTTAATCAGCGACACATAGTCACAACCAGCGGAACACATCCACCATAGTAGCATACATATATTGTCCAGAGACATACAGTCTCCATAGAAATCATATCATATGATATCAACATGCACAGGAAAACAATGTCATGATATAAACTGAATCATCTGGGCCATTCTTCCACTCACATCTGTGAGATATAGAAGAGCATCTGCCCTCAGAAGGTAAAACATCAGTCATGAGCTACTGGACTATTATTCTCAAGCATAGAAGAATAAATGTCCTGATTTATGAGCCTGGACCATTCACCTATCTGGGCCATTCCTCTGGCACTAAAAAAATTCAACCTAGAGAGAATGAGTCTACCCTAGATAATGTATGTCCCTGATTGTTGAACTTGGACCATTCACCTATATGGGGCATTCCTTCGACACTAAAAAAAGTGAAACCTGGAGAGAATGAATCCTCTCTAGGGAATGAATGTCTGGACCATTTCCTAAGGAAATGATTGTACTGCACCAACCTCCAAAATGAACCATTATTAGAAACTACTCACAATTGTGAGCTTCGAAAGAATGACTATCCGGCGAGGTGGACCATTCTTCTTGACCACTACTAAGAGTGACATCCAAGATGATAGACGGTCCTAGACCATTCCCCCACACTGGCCATAAGGGGAATCATTGTCTATGGTACATCAACAATCCATCTAACTGTTTTCATTACGAAAATGACAGTTTGATCTAGACCATTTTTTGAACTGGAAAATGCCTCTCCGTAAGAAATCTCAAACCACTTTCTGAACTAGAAAGGAACTACTCATCCTCGACCATTTTTCTAACTTGAAAAATTGTTGTCCATAAATCAATAGCACATCAGTGCTCCCTCCCAACCTAAGATTCATCTCTTCCCTTTTAATAAGGAAGTCGTCCCCACGAGCTTCATCTTGTTTCTTGAGTATGAAAACTCTTTCATCTTGGACAGAGGCTTTACCAAAATGTCTGCTATCTTCTCATCTGTGGAGATAGATATTGGAGAATAACTTATCTTTCTGGACTTCATCACGAAGAATGTAATGCTCGATTTCAATGTACTTCAGTCTTTCTGTAACACCGGTTTTCTCTGAAGGCTTCATATATCTCTAATCATTACAACATATCATAGTTGGATTCATCTCTTTTGTTTCCTGCTAGCTCATAACATCGTGGCAAGGCTCAAACTGGAACATATCCAAGTGGTACTTCTTCTATCATCATGAGTTTTTGTCATGGATTAGCAAACCATAATTATGGACTTCTGAGTAACCATTCGGATACAATATCTTTATAGAAAGTTTTTCCCACGTTTTTGTTGTGTATTGGAGGCTTTGCACCAAGTTGTTTGAATCCATATAAGATCTTCTTCCATCTCCATACAAGAGTATCTTTCTGGTATACCTCAAAACCTTGAGGTTTCTCTACATACACTTCTTATTCAATTACTCTGTTGAGGAGAACATTCCTTACATTCATCTGATGTAAACTCCAACCCATGGATATTGCAGAAGATATAATGGTTCATGTAGAGGTATGTTTGGTTTACTAGAACAAGTTCTGAATCTCGCAATGCTTCTATTCACAATTCTTTCATGCACTGGTCTTCATCACAACTTTTGTTTCTTCTTCTTGATTACTTCTAATGGGTTTAAACCAAGTTGGTAGTCTTGTGATTCTTGATATAGTGACTGGTTTTTTCTGGATTTTCGTTATCTCTTGGAATCTTCATGTTCTTCCTCATGTTTCTTTTTATCTCTTGGGTCCATGGAGTTTTATATAGATTCCATGCCTTGAAGTTTCCAACTTTCTTCCCTTCATCATAGGATCATGGATGTGGATGGACAACCAATGATACTCTAAGGCTTCTTTTCGAAGAAGACTTCTTCTAAAGTCAAATTGAACACGTTTTTCTTTTCATGGTTGCTACCATTGATGGAAACATGGATAGATACTTCATAATCTTCAATGGATCATATTATCTAGGATTAGCTCCCTCCTAATCCTTTCTTCATGCATGAATGCATGCTCTTCTTTTGGAATTATATAATTGGCTCCCTCCATCTAAGAGAGTCCATGCTTCTTTCTGCATCCTTATTTCCTTCTGCAAAGTGTCACAAGTCTTTTCCTTTTGATTGTTGACTTCTTTCGGTTTTTACTTCTTCTAGGTTTCTTCAAGTTTGATTTTGATTTTGGCAGTTGTAATAAATTCCACATGAATTGTTACGAAGCATTGTCAATGTACTTCATCTTTCCATGTGTTTTTCTTGTCTTAGAGTCATCGTGATATCAATCCTTATCTTGTTATTCTTCCATAGGTATTGTTTCTCTTTGAACATATTATCTTCTAAGAAATAGATATGCAAGATATGTACAGAAACTATGTAAACATGGTATGTACAAGAAATATGAAGAATATTGTTACCTTGTCTTAGAAGAAGAAGTTTGTTTTATATTGCTTGGTCTTCTTTGATGGTTTCCTTTCTTCGGCAACCGATGCTTCATGTGTTTCCTTCCTTTTCTTTAGCTGGGGACAATGATTCTAGTAGTGACCATATTTTCGACAATTGAAGCATTGTATTTTTGTCATATATTTCTCTTGATTTGGCTTCTTCCTTGAGCCAAACTTCCTTTTATTCTTGAAATTTTTGAACCTTGTTGTGAAGACTTGATCATCGTATTTATTTTTGGATTTCTCTTTTGCACTAATCCTTGATTCTTCTTGTGCATAGCAAGTCCAAATTTCTTCAGATGTAGGATACTCCTTCCTTGTGTCCATGCTTGCGGAAAATGCATCCCATGTCTTGGGAAGACAATTGAGTACTATATTTACCAGTTCCTTCTTTGAAATTATCTCTTCAATATCTTGTAGTTAATCTCTTAACTAAGAGATCCTCACAAAGTATGATGTTATGTTGTCATCATCATTCATTTTCATGTCACTGAGCTCATTCTTCATACTCATTACCTGTCCAATGTTTCTGACTGAGGAAAGGTTTGTTAGGGCATCATACATATTCTTATATGAGTCAAGATGGGAGATGTAGGGTATCAAGTGGTCTTTTATAGAATCCACTATGATACTCATGGAATTGATGTCATTATCTTTGAACTTCTCCGTAACTGCAATGTTTTGAGGTTCCTTCTCTTTTCCTTCTTCCAACTGTGGTTCCATGATCTTTCCTTTCATGATGTCCAACACCTTATTCTTGGTGAGGATGAGTTCAATCCTCATCTTCCACGCTTTGAAGTTAGAAGCCCCTTTCTAACTTGTTTTATGACTTCATAGAGTAAGTCATAGCTACTTTGACTTGGTCAACCTTTGACTTTGACCAAAAAACTCAAACTTGATGTCTTAGCTTGTTGAGAATACCCCGAGGTGCGCTAGGCTAGGGCGCACTAGGCTATCCAAAAATTAGGTCAATCTCTTCACTTAAGGTGCCTCAACAAGATGGTTAGGGTTTCGTTGTTGCAACAAAAACTAGTTGCAACTACAACTGTAATTGAGAAAATCCTCCCAATCTATTTTCCAGCGGTTAGACTGTCCAAAAATAGTGTGGGCCCATAAATTGTTAGAATATAATGGATGTGCTCATTTAACCATAGACAAAATAGAAATATTTTCACCCAACCATAGGCTGAAGCCACCCCCGAGCACCTTAACCTTGACAGAGAATGATTTCGAAAGCAAACCAATAGCCAAACAAGGCAAAGGCATAAAGATAACCAAGATTGATCAGAAAGTCCAAGCATAACCAATAGAAATTCTGAGCCTAAACCAGGAAACTAGATTGTGGCAGCTGTCAGTTGCAGCTGCTCCCCAAACTTGCTCACTAGCCTAGTTTCTGTAGTGCGCACTTCTTCTCAGCTGCAATTCTGAGCAGTGTGTATGAAATGAGGTCTGGCCAACTTCTCATTCTGGAGACTAAATACTTAATATTGATTATTTCCTTGAGTCGACTTGTCTTCTAGGGTTATGTTCAATGCTTTAGGGTTACTTCTTGCTTCCTAGAATATTCTATTCTCATCAAGGTTACACGTGGAGGTAAATACTTCCCACATCTACCATAATATCAACAGGTACCTCTCCTTTTCAATTGGTATATGGGAAGGATGTTGTTTTCCCCATTCATCTAGGTTTGTGAGTGATGAAATTACTACATGATGAAGAGAAAGAACCAAATAATGTGCAAAGAAGAATACATCAAATCATAGAGGTTCGAAAAAATAGAGAATATGTATTGGTTAAATCACAAGAACATCAAGAGAGGATGAAGAAGATATTTGACAAGAGAGCTAAGGATTTAAATTTCACTATTGGAGATTTGGTTTTAAAATGGGATGCAAGAAGAGAGGCCAAAGGAAAACATGACAAGTTTGATAATGTTTGGATGGGACCTTTTCAAAGTACTGCAATCCAGGACAACAACACTTATGAGCTAGCCTATTTTAATGGTGATGTATTGGGAGATCCTATCAATGGGAGGTTTCTCAAGCACTTTTTGCAATATCAATCTCTAAGTGTATCCTACTTGTACAATATTAGTTTAGTTTTGTTTCTTTAATTTTTTTGTTAATTTAGTTTGCATCAAATTTGATGTAATTTCAATTTTTGTTCAAATAAATTCAAACTATTATGTAAGTTGTTGAGCATGGAGGACGATTTGTCCTTTCATAGAAGAAAAATATGTATTAGAGATTTTAATCTCAGACTACATAACCGACTGGATAAGGTGACTAGTCTATTGTTCTCAGCACATCATAGGGATCCGTTGTCCCCGTTGGAGCCAATGTTAGTATAAGGGTAAAAAGAAATTCAGCATTGTGTATTCATGGAAAATTATAGATGTATGCTCATTTTTATCAAGAGAAGAGACTATGTAGGGTCTAATAAATGGAAAAATATTCCCTAACAATGATCAATTTGAAATAAAAAAAGGCTTTAAAATGAGGAAACATGGCTTAATTCTGCAAAAGGTGCTTAACTTGAGCCACTAGGGGTTTAAAATACATGTAAATGGGTCATATGCTAGCATGAGGCCTTACACCAGTGACCGAGTGCTAAAGGTAAATATTTCAAAGTGCGTCATCAAAGGAACGAGAATCGATGGTCCAGAGAAGAGTGTATATCATCTCTCAAGATCTATGATAGATAACACAAATCACCTTCGTAACTTGCCTAATCTTTTACGATACTTAGGCATGCAAAGAGTGGTTTGGAGACATGATATATGGTTTTTATTCATTGATGTCACATCGCTTATGACCATGGGGAAATCACTTGCTTGGTCATGTGATACTACCTATGGTATCACTTAAACCATGTTGTTGTGTGTTTATTTAGCACTTGGTTGGATGACAATGTGGACCACTCATGAACAACCCAACTCACACCTAGAAATTATGTGGCCAAATACACAACAAAAAGTTGATGCATAGTCATGCTATTCCATGCAATCACTCTGAGACGACTATTGCTAACTGGGAGACACATGGCCTAATTAGCATACGACATCTAGCTTGAAAGAGGTGCCACATAGGAAACCACATGGACCAATATTTATCTGCCACATTTATAGTGTACCTTGATGACATCATTAATGACATCATCTAAATTTTCACATGTTTCTCCAATTTTGAAGCGACAACCAATATGAAGGGTGCATGTGTCCTCAAATCATTTGAAAATGGATTAGGCTAGATTCTAATAGATTTGGTTGTGTGGGAAGGTTGTTAAAGGGTCAGAGTATCATTTGGCATGATCAATCAATCTTAGCTAAAGGTAACCATTGATAATCATTACATGCTCGAATATGGCTGGCGGGTCTCAAGATCATTTGCCATGTCTTGTGTGTTGTAGTATATGATATCGAGTACTATGGTCAGATAACAAATTATTGGTTCTGTCAGCAAGATCTCCCGCAACACATTGGAATTATACAAGAATAGGCCACATGACCAATTACAACCATCCGCAAGCACCTTCTACTCACTGGATGGTTCTTTCTGAGCTATGCTTTGATGGATAATGATCCACGTGAAGGGGTTTTTCCTTCGGGTAAACCCTGTTGGCCATCTTGGCTTCATATGTGTTGGAAATTCTACTGGCTTTCACAAAGGGGAGGATTTTTACTTCATGTTCTTGTTTGTTCAGAAATAGCGGCAACATGGCACCTCGTAATTCATCCTAAGGTTCAACTACATTTTCTGGCCAACATCCAGGTGAAATAGATGACATAAGACTCAGACGTTGGATCAATGTTGCATTACATCGTGAGGTTACTGTAGCTTAGAGGAAACAACTAGCCATTCTTCCAGCTGAAATAAAACCTCAATTTTGCAGAAGCAGGAGGTGCCCAAGCCAACAATTCTATCATACTGAGTAGTTTGTATGGAAGGATCCAGACTGAACATGCTTGGTGGGGTAAAATCTTTTAATCAAAAGACCTTTTACTTATACTTACCATAATAAAATTGTTTGTTTCACTATATCAAGAATTTCTACTAGAAAAATAAATAATTTCAATAGATAAAGAAGCAATATCAAGGAACTATTAGGTGGTTTAAAGAAACAAGAAGTGGTTTTCACATAGGATGATATCTATAAATAATCCATTAGGCTCATCATATCTAGCTCAATATCAACAGACAGAGAGAGGAAGAGTGTCTAAACCTAAAAGTCGAGAGATCAGGCCAGCTCCAGCATGAAAGACAGATTATGAGAGGGAAACCATGAGGCTTGTAGGCATTCAACTATTTTTTTATTGTATTATGATGCAATTCTCATCTCTTCTTCTTCTCCATTGTTACAAACCTATCTTCCATCTCTGTAATGTACTCTGATACATATTAATAAAAGTTTTTAACAACATTTTGGCCCCCATGTGTTATAAATGTGTATGGATCCCTTAATGGATGAGATTGATTTCAGTTTCTTGAGAAATCTTGTTATATGTATTGTTTGAAATATTCATAATAATGTAGAATCTTTGTTATGTGGATTTTCTCAAGCAATAAGCTATCAAAAATTAAGGTAATTCAAGTTAGAATGCATAAATTGTATAACCATTGAATTATTGAATGTTGAACACGTTCTTCTTCACCTATAGCCTTGTAAGATTTTTTTGAATTGGATACCTTACATGTGCATTTTCCTCTCCACACAAAGACATATTCTTTTTACCCCAGTAATTCTAATACATAGAGGAAAAATTGCTCCTATTAGTTGAAGGCGCGCCCAATCCTCTTGTCTGGAAAGTTTAAAGAGATGTGAGAAATCAACAATTATGCATATCTCCCTTCATAAAGCAAGGTATCCTTAAAATTATCTTTTGAGTTTTGGCTCGAAGGATCCTTGGCTGATCCAGAATCGGATCCAGAAACCTGACAGGGATTAAAAATGCTCAAAAATGAAAGTGCTCAGAATCCGACGAAACTAGCGCCATTGCGCCCGTCTCGTCTTCCTGATTCTGGCCCTATATTTACTTCATCAAACGGGCTCTGTATGCGAAAGATATCATGTTCTGTCCGAAAACCCAAACAGGTAAAAAAGGGGATGACTTTACAGTCCGTACAGTGCCACATGGCATGCTGACTATATAGGTCGTACAGCCGTACAGATGATGTGGAAACCCCTAGAGGTGACATGTGGCAGGCTAATGTGGCGTATGGCCGACAGTTGGACCAATCTATGGGTGACACATGTCACCACTGTAAGGGTGACACGTGGCACGAGATGACGTCAACAGCTAACTGGGCAGGTATGGTGGCAAGGTACATGGCAGGTGACATGGACCAATCGGAAATCGACATTTGGAAGACTTCTATTGGTTGTTGAGGTGCCACGTGGCCCAGTCATGGGATGCCACGTGGCACCCTGTGGTTGGTTGATGGTTTATGTAAAATTTATATGGTTTCCCCGGGGTCAAACCCCCGACCTATCCTCCGGGCAACGAACTGGTAGGACCGAGCTAACCGCCCAGCCCACGGGTGTGACTTAACAGTCATATGGTACATATATTATTTATGTTTGGTTGAACATGAATTTGGGGTCGGAAAGGGCTAGGGCTTAGTCCCAGCCCATGGTCTTTTCGCTTACCATAGAACCCAGCAGCAACCAAGTGAGCGCGAGGGAGTTGGTGATAGGGACTAGCCCTCGGATCCCAGGCAGATCCCACAGGACCAGGGTCTATCCACCAGATATGGGCGCGGGAGGTTAGTTGTTATCCTGAGATCCAGTCCCATGAACCACCACCGAACCAGGAGCCGGATACAGAGGGGCCAACACACTATAGGGATAGCACTCGGCCACATGGGTCGTCCCATATGACCAGGGTGCACACCAAAAAGGGTCTGCGCCCTATTTTTAAACTAAAGTGGGTTTTTTTATATAGTTTTGGGATTTTCAATGCTATTATGCCTATTTTTAATTGATTTTCTCCATTTTTGAGAGATATTGGACATTTTTGGAGCCCAAAATTTGGGAGGAAGTTGGAGATGGATAACCAACTTCAGATCTATATAAATCAGGCTTATTTGAGGCCATAGAGGACAGTCAAGGACAGTCATAGCAAAGTTATGCTGAAGGGAAGCCAAGCCAAAGCCATTTTTATGTAGGGAAGCTATTGAGGAGCAGACGCTTGCGGGCCATTTCTGGGAGCTCCGGACGTCCGTTTTGCCTGTCGTTTTCTTTGCAGGGTTCTTGAGATCTGAAAGAACATGACCAGATCAGTCTTGTAGCCAATTGGCATTGTTGCGATGTACTTTTGAGCTTTTGAACAGAAATAAAGAAGCCTCCCCCACAGAGACAAAGGCCGGGAGACGTAGGCAAAGTTGTGCCGAACTCCATTATCAATTCTCGTGTTATGGTTTGTTGTCTATTATTTCATTTCAGATCTGCATATGTGTATATGGATATCATAATTCCTCTTCTTTCCTCATTCTTTCATTAAGTTTCTCAAATGGTTAATTAACGCATGCAAAATTAAAACTCAACCATAGTCATTAAAAGATCCGACGGATCAAGTGGTATCAGAGCTAGTTGACATTTGGATTTGAGTTTTTCATGTTAACCAGGGAAAAGCTACAGTGTGGTGAAGGCGATATTTTTACAGAGAATCCATTAATTCGATTGAGAAAAAGATCTTCTCACAACGAGAAGATGGCATCGGAAGAAGGGATTTCTCAAGATGAGAAAGAATTCCGAAAAACATTCCTTGCTATGTCGAAGATGGTGAAAGTTTTGTACCAGGATTACCTGGAACGAAAGAGACCAGTTTTGGGTGAATCTTCAAAGGGAAAAGGTTAAGAGGAAGAGGACCATCCTCAGATTCCTCCTTCACCTCCATCAACACCTCCTTCTTCTCCTTCTTCTTCAAGTTCAAGTTCTAAATCTAATGGAAAGAAAAATGTTCATAAGAATAAGAATGAAATGCCATTGTTAAAACTTGATGTTAATTTCAGTTGCCCATATATGATGGTGAAGTAAATGCAGAAAAACTTGACAATTGGTTCAGGAAGATGGAGGTATACTGCAGTGTGCAACAGATCAAGGATGAGGCCACACAAATCAAGTTGGCATATTTGAGACTTGCAGGTACAACTCTTATCTGGTGGCAGAGCAAGCTGCAAAAGGGAACACAACAAGTGGGTAATGTATTTCCATCATGGAAGAGTTTCATTTTGGCACTTAGGAAACAATTCTATCCTTTGGGTTATAAAGAAAAAGCATTAATTGAATGGCAATCTTTAAAACTAAGAAAAGGACAAACAGTGCAAGAATACACCGATGGATTTC
>JASDQU010374403.1:14140-32410 GCA_032191745.1 Picea mariana | reverse complement strand
CTTTATTATTTAAATAATTTATTGTGTATCCACTTTGACTTATAGTACACTCATCACTTCACTTTATTATTTAAATAATTTCTCTTTTGCAACCACTTTGACTACTTTGACCTTTTGGGGCTTCTAGATGACTCATGAGGGTTCTCCAACTTCACATGGCCATAACTCTCTAACCGTGAGGAGTTATGTGACGTTCCACATACCATTGGAAATGGAATGACATGTATTCTCCATATAGAATAGTTTTCACTTCAAATATATTAAAACTCATACCCTTATACATCAAAAAAACTTGGTTCCATTACCCAAACCTTTGTGTTACTAGAATTTGCTACTAGACTTTTTTCAAGGATTGACGTCAATGACAACCAACCCAAATAATCAACAGAAATGTGTAAATAAGAGATTCAATATGACATGAAAGAGTTGAGTCTAGATTGAGGAAAGAAAATAGTATTATTACATTTCCTTATTAATTAGGTTAGGGGTCGGTTGTTCTTCTATTGACAACACCTCGTGAAGTTGAGTTTCTAATTAAGTATGGTTTTCTCTATTTGTTCAGTAATATTAAAAAGAAATCCTCCAACTCAACTATCCCCACATCTAATTGAGTATGCTTTTCTTTGTCTATTCAGTAAAATTACAAAGGAGTCATCCAAATCAACTATCCCCACTTCGGAAAAGATAACTTGATTTTACCCAATAACATACCTCCATCCTCAATGGATGGAACCTCTAATCAAATTAAGTCAACCCAGGTGTTGGGGTGTGGATTGGAAAATATTAAGAGGTTGAAAAGGTCATAAGCGTTTTTTTGTCCTTTCTTACAGGCCTTTATGACCTTATGGCCTTTATCTCTAGGATTTGAACTCTATAGTCTTAAGGGTGATAGGGTCAATCTCCGAGTGGATATACCTTATAAAAAATACTAAATCTCCATAATAAAATGTAGGTTGAAAAAATTTTAAAGTGTGAATTATTGTGTCAATTGTGTTCCACAATAGTAAACTCCATGCACACGTACACCAAAACTCTACAGAAAACAATGTGGCAGTCTCGTTTTAGTGAAGACAAATGTATGTAAATATTTAACTTGTCGCTTTATCTTAAAAATTGTAAAAATGATCTTCAAACTTGTGTTCCACATTAATAAACTCCGCACACGCATAGACCAAAGCTCTATAGAAAACAATGTGCCAGTCTCGCTTTAGTGAAGACAAACATCTGTAAATATTTAACTTGTCGTTTTGTCTTCAAAATTGTAAAAAATATCTTCAAACTTGCATTCCACATTAATAAACTCTGTGCATGCATACAACAAAACTCTACAGAAAATAGTGTGTCGGTATCGTTTTAGTGAAGAAAAACGTATGCAATTATTTTTAAACTTGCCATTTTATCTCAAACTGATCAAATGACAAGGACATCGCCACTGTAGTGGCACTTGTTTTACCATGCTTTGTTTTCAAGATAACACATTTTATCATGTGGCTTCTTACTTTTATTATTGCAATATTTCATCATTTTGGTTAATAAGTACTCTGATAAGTCAAGAATGTACACATACTCTAGTTTAAATAATATATTTCCATTATTTTATTTATTTACTTGTATTTGTATATTCACTTAAGAAATTTAAAATTCCTTCGTTATTTGCGACATTCATGCTTTAATATACCTTTTTTACCCTTTCAATATCTTTCATTTAGATCATGATGGTGTATGATACATCTTTCTTGTAAATATCATTGTACAAGTTAGGATGTTATTCATCCCTCACATCAATTGTGGGTGTCTTGTTATAAGAAAAAATATGTTGGTTTGAATGGATCCTATCTATTTGATGATTAAGTTGGCTATGCACTTGTTAGTATCTTGGAATAAGGCAGAGGCTACCTACACTTTGGATGGTCCTATTTTCGAAGCAATGAAAGGGAAAGAAGAAGAGGCGATGAACTTGTGTGCAAGCTCTCTTAGTACTGCTTGGCACAAGATTGTCCTACCTTAGCTTCCTAGAGGGCCAAAAATTATGAAAAACAGTTCAAATGTATAAAAGAAATTATTGACTTTATGAGAACCGTAACTTTAAAATGAGAAATCTAACCCTAAAAAATCATATTTTTGGGTCAAAAACACCAAAATTAACCCCTAAATCAAAAATTGGTGCCTGGTAGAATCACCAATTTTTTTAGGGTTAAAATTACACTTGTTTGTGGAGTGGTAGGTGTACGGAGTGGGGGGGCGGGGGGTTATTTTAAACTAAGGGAAATTGTGAACTTAACTATGAGGGATAGGCATATCCTGTAACACCTAGTTGAATCTATGGCCATGTATGAAGGTATTCTTATCCTTAAGACAATGGGGATCAATGATCTTATTGCAATTCGGGACTTCTCTATAATAATTCACCAAATGAAATATCACTCAAATTCACAATATTATCATTTCCATATTGATTCTAAGAACTCAAGGTGTGGTGAAATATTTTAGTTCTATCCATTTTTTTAAAGTGCTCCAATCCCAAAATAGTGGGGCAAATGCTATGGAAAATAATGGAATCTTGTTAAATTACAAAATGTTGTCCAAACATGGGGGGTCCCCCACGTTGAGCCTAGTATAATCTATTTATAAGCATAAAGAGCTAGAAAGTTAACATTGAATCCAAGTATGAAAGATTTGTGAGTAGGAACCTTGCACTTCCTATGAATTTTTATTTTTTTTCTTCAATAGAACCCTAGAATTAAATTTGGATACAATTTTTTGTTACCATAGTTCCAAAAGTTACCCATGAATGAAATTTTGAGCCCTAAATCCATAACTATATTTTATTCTGCATGAGATAGAGCCTTGTCTTGAGTTATCTAGTTACAATTTTAACCCGAAGAACTCCTTTTACTAGTAAATTTATTATGGAGAAGACCTATCAAGCCAAAGGACGAAGCATAAACCTAAACAAGAATACCATCATTCAAATTGGCTTCATTTATTTCAAAAGTGGACCATCTCCAAGTTTGAGAGAGAGATGGGAATGAATGTTGACTACGTAGTTTGGATCTAGAGATTGGTCAGAGTTGAGAGTCAGTGAGCAGACTTATGTATTTCTGGAACAAGCAAGCCAAGAACCAAATCTAGAGCCATAACTAAAGTTGAATCCAATAGACAAAGCCATGAGATGGAGACACAACTAGAGTCAGAGGTGTAGCCAAGAAAAAGAGTTAGAGCCATGTTTTGGATAATCAAATAGAAGGCACATTGATCTAGATTGGTTTCCTCTAAGATTTTGGAGACCAAAAAGCATCTCAATGTGGAGATCTGAAATATATTTGAACTAGAAAATGGTTGTAAGACTTAGTACCAAGAAGATAATTTGATGATTAATGAAGGTTAAATAAAATATGAAATCCAATGTAAATGTAAAAGTAAATAAGAAAAAAGAGAGAAAAAAGAAAAATCAAATAGGAGAGAAATGAGTGAGGAATGGGAAATGAAATGTCACACCCTTTGGCCTTCCCATTACCCCAACTCTCCTTGTCTTTTCCGATACTTTCACTCTTAAATGGATTTTGTTGACCAAGAGAGGAGGATGCATAGAGATAGTGATATGTTGCATTGTACTAGAGATTGTTGAAATAGACTTAGCAACCATGGAATGTTGGTTTTTCCATTTGGGTTTCCAAGGTAAGCATTAAGTTCTTGTGTTGTGAATATATCTATTTTTTATGTTATTTTTTTTATCTAGTATGAGTTTAAATGAATTTGATCTATTTTTAAATTGTTGCTTGTGTTGTTTAGTGGGTTGAGAATTCTTCAACATCTTTAGTTTTGAGGATTTTCTTCATATTTATTGTCTCCATGAGCAAGATAATAATCACAAAAGCTATGAAACCTCCACCATTAGATTCCCAACCAGTCTCAAAGATGGATGGATTTCATTCCAGATTCATTGTAATAGTTTAGGGGGTTTCTAAATCGTTTTGTTTTGGTTGTTCTATGTATTTCTCTTTCCTACAGGTTGTAAATCTTCCCCAAAAACCGTATTCCCTCTTCTCTAAGTCATTTTCTTCTTGTCGGACATATTCTTCATTCCACAAGACACAATTCCTCCTCCTTGAGTCATTTTTTCCTTAGCTAGGAATTTTCTCTTACCCACAAGTTGTATGAAAAATTAATTGTAGAGTAGATGGTCATACAGGACCATACACAATTATAGGAGGCCATTTGGTTGTTGGGCGTTCAAGACATTGGTCCCTTAATTATTTGGTGGGTGAGTTCATTAGAGAGAACTCCATAGCCAAACCGACCTTCTTGACCACTAGCCCATTATTTGTGGAATCGAAGTGTCCATCCCATGTTTAATAATATTCAATTACTAGCCCACAATTCAATACATATAATTGACAAAATCCTTTCCATAGAAAGTTGTTTGTCGAGTCTCTAGAGGTGAAACCTCTAGAAATTGGGCATTGGATGAGACTTCTTGAGCCTGGGATCATTTTGGTTTTGAGGAGAAACCATTGGAGTGGCGCATAGCAACAAAAATAAGGATGGAATAAATATTGTGATTGTCATGTATAGGCATTGAAATCTCTGCCCAATACTAAGTCGATGGCATCTATTTTTTGCTTGAGTGTTATGTAAATTCTCTAAAATAAATAATGTTACCTATAGTCATGTATTTTACTAAGAGTGGAAGCTATATATAATCAATTTAAGTGCTATATTTTCTCAATCAAATTGAGTTAATAAAACATAGCTACACCACTAGTTTCAATTGAAGGAATGAACACTGCAACTAGTAAATGGAATTTTAATGTTGTATAGAATCATTTAAATAATCAAAGTTTATATTCATCTAACTATCAATTTTGTTCACTAGAATTTTTAACCAAGTATTGAAACTAGTTAACAAACAACAATTGAAGGGGCATGGGATCGACCTATATGTAATTGCAAAGTATGCTATTTGGCATATTTTACAATTTTGTTCAAGGTCGATTTGATGCAAAAAAGTTCACTTGAAGAGATTAATAATCGTTGGATTTTGCAACACAATCAATAGAGCAATCTCATAAAACCAATCTCAGAAACATATTCAATTGTGTTGCAGAGAAGTTTCACTCATAATTTCATTGAGCTTAGAAGCCATGAAGGTCAATTATGAAAATAGAGCACTTGACATCACAAAAATTTAGAAACATAATTGTCCTTTTGTTGATAACTAGTTTTTGTGTGCAGGTTACAATAGACAGTAGTGGTCCATTCGAAGAAAAAAAAACTTTGTACATGGAGAGAAACATAGATCAAAAGTTATTTTAACAAGATATTTGTGTTGGTGAAGTGAGTGGGTCGTAAGTCCCTCGTTTATGGATCAACTCTTCATTTCAAAGAGTGAAATGGTTGAAGTGGTAGTTATTTTAGTGATCCAACAAAAAAGCTAATGAACTATTCATTTCAAGTGAAAGATTTTGTAGTTAATTCAATCTCAATATTGACAATAACACATTGTTCAATTTGGGTTTTGGAACAATTGAAGTAGAACTTATCATAATCAATGATTGAAAAGGATAATGATATATTCAATTCAAGTGAAATATATGTAATAATTTCAATATCAATATTTTCAATAACAAATTGTTCAATTTGAGTAGTGGAATGACTAAAAATTGGAAGTTATCGTAGTCATTCATCAAAAAATACACTGAACTATCAAATTCAAGTTAAATTTATTGTAGTCAATTCAATGTCAAGATTGTTGATAATAAATTGTTCAATTCTAATAGTGGAACAATGGACGTGGATATTATAGTAGTCATTCATCAAAAAAAATTTGTCCATAAACCTGAACATATGTTATATCTTATGTTCCTTTAACTTGTATAACTATTGACATGGAATCAATGCTTGTTATAACTAGAAGTTAAAATATCAAGGTTGTTAGACATGTGGATCTCAAATTATGTTTCTTGAATTGCACAAGACTTGAAACCATAGTAGTAAGATTCAAATACAAATACAAATATGACCACGATTCGGTATGGAAAAAAACATTTAATGAAAAAATCCCAGTATAACTCCAACATAGAAGTACTACATGTTGTCTATACATGTATCATGGGATCATATATTACTTCTTATAATCTAAATTATATATAAAACTCTATTACAAGTGTGTGGTTGAGACAACAACAATTGGTTTTATTAATGTTTGTTATACCGATTAGAGTAAATTTGGGGTCTAAAATAGGCCTCCTAAGGAAAATAGTAAAAAAATATGCCATGTCACACTAAGAGGTATTATCTAGTGAAGGTTAATCCACATTCTCTCATTAATTATAGTTTCTAAGTATGTTGGGTTAGTATAGAGTTATGAGACGAAGCTTAAAAATAATAATGAAAGGTTTATATCCTCCCTTCACACACAATAAATGATGTGTGTGTGTGTGTGTGTGTGTGTGTGTGTGTGTGTGTGTGTGTTAAAGGTGGATAAAAATGAAAAAATATTATAGAGAAATCAGATATGCTCTTTCAAAAAGTTTCTTCCATGACACCGTCAATTTTTTTCTATCGTCTTAAACGTTCATTCCAAGAGAGCTACAACTTAAAAAATATTGAGGGTTGGTTATTATTGGCCCACTTTGTTTTTTGATACAAATGTATTTGTTATGGCATGCCCTAAATGCCATATATTTGCATGGAAACAAATCTTTTTCCCTTGCCACTCATACCTATTAAAGGTGAAAGCACCTTTTCAACAGTGAGGATTAGAAATTCATTGGGGAAATAATCAAAATTATAGTGGTAAGCACAAATGGATATTTAAAATAATATATTATTTCATAAAATGGGTTAAGACTATTCCTACAAGGGATTCCACTGATTAAGTTATCATAAAATTCCTTGAAGATAATATATTATTTAGATTTAGTTGTCCTAGGAAGATCATCATTGAAAATACACATTCATTCAAATCTTCCAAGCTGCTACAGTTTTTTCAAGACTAAAATATTGAACTTGGACACTCAACTGCATATTACCCACGAGGAAATGGCTTGGTAGAGTCATCAAATAAAATTCTAATTAGAATCATCAAGAAGATGCTATCACGGAACAAGAAAGCATGGGATTCTCATCCCAAGTACACTTTTGGGCTAATAGGATAAACACAAAAAGATCCATTGGTACTGTTACAATATAACGGATGTGCTCATTTAGCCATAGAAAATATAGCAATATTGTCACCCAACCATAGGCCGAAGCCACCCCCAAGCACCTTAACCTTGACAGAGAATGATTCTGGAAGCAAACCAATAGCCATCCAAGGCAAAGGCATAAATATAACCAAGACTGATCAGAAATTCCAACCATAACCAACAAAAAGTCTGAGCCTAAACCAAGAAACCAGATTGTGGTAGTTGCCAACTGCAGTTGCTCCCCAAACTTGCGCACTATCCCAGTTCCTGTAGTGCACACTTCTTCCTAGCCTCAACTATGAGCAGTGTGTATGAAATGAGGTCTGGCCACTTGTATTTATACTATTTCCTGAGCTATCTGAGCCGACTTCTCATTCTGGAGACTAAATACTTAATATTAATTATTTCCTTAAGTCGACTTGTCTTCTAGGGTTATGTTCAACACTTTAGGGTTACTTCTTACTTCCTAGAATATTCTATTCTCGTCAGCGTTACATGTGGAGGTAAATACCTCCCGCAACTACCATAATATCAACACTCCCTCCTATCTAGGGAGGTATTGAAGGAAATGGTCTTGAGCACAAACATACCATTCAACCGGTAGCATCATCATAGTCATATAGACTATCTCATCATTAGATCATGAGCACCATCATCACTATCAGTGTCATCTGACAATATCAACTGCATCATCTCTCGAAACCATACTCCATGTGAGTAATCAGAAACAATGTTGAATAAGTCACTCACTCCAAGGAGGGATACAAGGACCACTCTTCTAATCTAGACATACGTCCTAGAATAATGTCTATCCCAACAGATGCTAAAAGTTGTGCCATGCACTACGGAGACCATTCCTATAGAAATGTCAATCTAGGAATATTTTATAATCACGCCATAAAGATCTGACTCAACCTATATGCCTTAGAAAATATCGGTCCTAAACCATTTTTCCTAATCGGACCACAAACTGTGCCTTAGGAAAAATACTAGTCTGTGTTATGTTAATAAACTGTCACCCTAGACTATTCTCTTCCCAGAGAATACCTGTCTGTCAACAATCTATTTTATCTGGACCATTCTCTATCTGGAGAATGTCTGTCCACAAGCACATTGACTATTCATTTGGTTGATAATCATTTTCAACACTACTGATGGTCTACATGGAAATCAGAACAATGTCATTCAATAGAACACAACTATGTCTATCCATAGTAGTACACAAATACAATCTAGTGGTACACTACTACACCAAGTATCACACAACTACTTAATCAGCGACACATAGTCACAACCAGCGGAACACATCCACCATAGTAGCATACATATATTGTCCAGAGACATACAGTCTCCATAGAAATCATATCATATGATATCAACATGCACAGGAAAACAATGTCATGATATAAACTGAATCATCTGGGCCATTCTTCCACTCACATCTGTGAGATATAGAAGAGCATCTGCCCTCAGAAGGTAAAACATCAGTCATGAGCTACTGGACTATTATTCTCAAGCATAGAAGAATAAATGTCCTGATTTATGAGCCTGGACCATTCACCTATCTGGGCCATTCCTCTGGCACTAAAAAAATTCAACCTAGAGAGAATGAGTCTACCCTAGATAATGTATGTCCCTGATTGTTGAACTTGGACCATTCACCTATATGGGGCATTCCTTCGACACTAAAAAAAGTGAAACCTGGAGAGAATGAATCCTCTCTAGGGAATGAATGTCTGGACCATTTCCTAAGGAAATGATTGTACTGCACCAACCTCCAAAATGAACCATTATTAGAAACTACTCACAATTGTGAGCTTCGAAAGAATGACTATCCGGCGAGGTGGACCATTCTTCTTGACCACTACTAAGAGTGACATCCAAGATGATAGACGGTCCTAGACCATTCCCCCACACTGGCCATAAGGGGAATCATTGTCTATGGTACATCAACAATCCATCTAACTGTTTTCATTACGAAAATGACAGTTTGATCTAGACCATTTTTTGAACTGGAAAATGCCTCTCCGTAAGAAATCTCAAACCACTTTCTGAACTAGAAAGGAACTACTCATCCTCGACCATTTTTCTAACTTGAAAAATTGTTGTCCATAAATCAATAGCACATCAGTGCTCCCTCCCAACCTAAGATTCATCTCTTCCCTTTTAATAAGGAAGTCGTCCCCACGAGCTTCATCTTGTTTCTTGAGTATGAAAACTCTTTCATCTTGGACAGAGGCTTTACCAAAATGTCTGCTATCTTCTCATCTGTGGAGATAGATATTGGAGAATAACTTATCTTTCTGGACTTCATCACGAAGAATGTAATGCTCGATTTCAATGTACTTCAGTCTTTCTGTAACACCGGTTTTCTCTGAAGGCTTCATATATCTCTAATCATTACAACATATCATAGTTGGATTCATCTCTTTTGTTTCCTGCTAGCTCATAACATCGTGGCAAGGCTCAAACTGGAACATATCCAAGTGGTACTTCTTCTATCATCATGAGTTTTTGTCATGGATTAGCAAACCATAATTATGGACTTCTGAGTAACCATTCGGATACAATATCTTTATAGAAAGTTTTTCCCACGTTTTTGTTGTGTATTGGAGGCTTTGCACCAAGTTGTTTGAATCCATATAAGATCTTCTTCCATCTCCATACAAGAGTATCTTTCTGGTATACCTCAAAACCTTGAGGTTTCTCTACATACACTTCTTATTCAATTACTCTGTTGAGGAGAACATTCCTTACATTCATCTGATGTAAACTCCAACCCATGGATATTGCAGAAGATATAATGGTTCATGTAGAGGTATGTTTGGTTTACTAGAACAAGTTCTGAATCTCGCAATGCTTCTATTCACAATTCTTTCATGCACTGGTCTTCATCACAACTTTTGTTTCTTCTTCTTGATTACTTCTAATGGGTTTAAACCAAGTTGGTAGTCTTGTGATTCTTGATATAGTGACTGGTTTTTTCTGGATTTTCGTTATCTCTTGGAATCTTCATGTTCTTCCTCATGTTTCTTTTTATCTCTTGGGTCCATGGAGTTTTATATAGATTCCATGCCTTGAAGTTTCCAACTTTCTTCCCTTCATCATAGGATCATGGATGTGGATGGACAACCAATGATACTCTAAGGCTTCTTTTCGAAGAAGACTTCTTCTAAAGTCAAATTGAACACGTTTTTCTTTTCATGGTTGCTACCATTGATGGAAACATGGATAGATACTTCATAATCTTCAATGGATCATATTATCTAGGATTAGCTCCCTCCTAATCCTTTCTTCATGCATGAATGCATGCTCTTCTTTTGGAATTATATAATTGGCTCCCTCCATCTAAGAGAGTCCATGCTTCTTTCTGCATCCTTATTTCCTTCTGCAAAGTGTCACAAGTCTTTTCCTTTTGATTGTTGACTTCTTTCGGTTTTTACTTCTTCTAGGTTTCTTCAAGTTTGATTTTGATTTTGGCAGTTGTAATAAATTCCACATGAATTGTTACGAAGCATTGTCAATGTACTTCATCTTTCCATGTGTTTTTCTTGTCTTAGAGTCATCGTGATATCAATCCTTATCTTGTTATTCTTCCATAGGTATTGTTTCTCTTTGAACATATTATCTTCTAAGAAATAGATATGCAAGATATGTACAGAAACTATGTAAACATGGTATGTACAAGAAATATGAAGAATATTGTTACCTTGTCTTAGAAGAAGAAGTTTGTTTTATATTGCTTGGTCTTCTTTGATGGTTTCCTTTCTTCGGCAACCGATGCTTCATGTGTTTCCTTCCTTTTCTTTAGCTGGGGACAATGATTCTAGTAGTGACCATATTTTCGACAATTGAAGCATTGTATTTTTGTCATATATTTCTCTTGATTTGGCTTCTTCCTTGAGCCAAACTTCCTTTTATTCTTGAAATTTTTGAACCTTGTTGTGAAGACTTGATCATCGTATTTATTTTTGGATTTCTCTTTTGCACTAATCCTTGATTCTTCTTGTGCATAGCAAGTCCAAATTTCTTCAGATGTAGGATACTCCTTCCTTGTGTCCATGCTTGCGGAAAATGCATCCCATGTCTTGGGAAGACAATTGAGTACTATATTTACCAGTTCCTTCTTTGAAATTATCTCTTCAATATCTTGTAGTTAATCTCTTAACTAAGAGATCCTCACAAAGTATGATGTTATGTTGTCATCATCATTCATTTTCATGTCACTGAGCTCATTCTTCATACTCATTACCTGTCCAATGTTTCTGACTGAGGAAAGGTTTGTTAGGGCATCATACATATTCTTATATGAGTCAAGATGGGAGATGTAGGGTATCAAGTGGTCTTTTATAGAATCCACTATGATACTCATGGAATTGATGTCATTATCTTTGAACTTCTCCGTAACTGCAATGTTTTGAGGTTCCTTCTCTTTTCCTTCTTCCAACTGTGGTTCCATGATCTTTCCTTTCATGATGTCCAACACCTTATTCTTGGTGAGGATGAGTTCAATCCTCATCTTCCACGCTTTGAAGTTAGAAGCCCCTTTCTAACTTGTTTTATGACTTCATAGAGTAAGTCATAGCTACTTTGACTTGGTCAACCTTTGACTTTGACCAAAAAACTCAAACTTGATGTCTTAGCTTGTTGAGAATACCCCGAGGTGCGCTAGGCTAGGGCGCACTAGGCTATCCAAAAATTAGGTCAATCTCTTCACTTAAGGTGCCTCAACAAGATGGTTAGGGTTTCGTTGTTGCAACAAAAACTAGTTGCAACTACAACTGTAATTGAGAAAATCCTCCCAATCTATTTTCCAGCGGTTAGACTGTCCAAAAATAGTGTGGGCCCATAAATTGTTAGAATATAATGGATGTGCTCATTTAACCATAGACAAAATAGAAATATTTTCACCCAACCATAGGCTGAAGCCACCCCCGAGCACCTTAACCTTGACAGAGAATGATTTCGAAAGCAAACCAATAGCCAAACAAGGCAAAGGCATAAAGATAACCAAGATTGATCAGAAAGTCCAAGCATAACCAATAGAAATTCTGAGCCTAAACCAGGAAACTAGATTGTGGCAGCTGTCAGTTGCAGCTGCTCCCCAAACTTGCTCACTAGCCTAGTTTCTGTAGTGCGCACTTCTTCTCAGCTGCAATTCTGAGCAGTGTGTATGAAATGAGGTCTGGCCAACTTCTCATTCTGGAGACTAAATACTTAATATTGATTATTTCCTTGAGTCGACTTGTCTTCTAGGGTTATGTTCAATGCTTTAGGGTTACTTCTTGCTTCCTAGAATATTCTATTCTCATCAAGGTTACACGTGGAGGTAAATACTTCCCACATCTACCATAATATCAACAGGTACCTCTCCTTTTCAATTGGTATATGGGAAGGATGTTGTTTTCCCCATTCATCTAGGTTTGTGAGTGATGAAATTACTACATGATGAAGAGAAAGAACCAAATAATGTGCAAAGAAGAATACATCAAATCATAGAGGTTCGAAAAAATAGAGAATATGTATTGGTTAAATCACAAGAACATCAAGAGAGGATGAAGAAGATATTTGACAAGAGAGCTAAGGATTTAAATTTCACTATTGGAGATTTGGTTTTAAAATGGGATGCAAGAAGAGAGGCCAAAGGAAAACATGACAAGTTTGATAATGTTTGGATGGGACCTTTTCAAAGTACTGCAATCCAGGACAACAACACTTATGAGCTAGCCTATTTTAATGGTGATGTATTGGGAGATCCTATCAATGGGAGGTTTCTCAAGCACTTTTTGCAATATCAATCTCTAAGTGTATCCTACTTGTACAATATTAGTTTAGTTTTGTTTCTTTAATTTTTTTGTTAATTTAGTTTGCATCAAATTTGATGTAATTTCAATTTTTGTTCAAATAAATTCAAACTATTATGTAAGTTGTTGAGCATGGAGGACGATTTGTCCTTTCATAGAAGAAAAATATGTATTAGAGATTTTAATCTCAGACTACATAACCGACTGGATAAGGTGACTAGTCTATTGTTCTCAGCACATCATAGGGATCCGTTGTCCCCGTTGGAGCCAATGTTAGTATAAGGGTAAAAAGAAATTCAGCATTGTGTATTCATGGAAAATTATAGATGTATGCTCATTTTTATCAAGAGAAGAGACTATGTAGGGTCTAATAAATGGAAAAATATTCCCTAACAATGATCAATTTGAAATAAAAAAAGGCTTTAAAATGAGGAAACATGGCTTAATTCTGCAAAAGGTGCTTAACTTGAGCCACTAGGGGTTTAAAATACATGTAAATGGGTCATATGCTAGCATGAGGCCTTACACCAGTGACCGAGTGCTAAAGGTAAATATTTCAAAGTGCGTCATCAAAGGAACGAGAATCGATGGTCCAGAGAAGAGTGTATATCATCTCTCAAGATCTATGATAGATAACACAAATCACCTTCGTAACTTGCCTAATCTTTTACGATACTTAGGCATGCAAAGAGTGGTTTGGAGACATGATATATGGTTTTTATTCATTGATGTCACATCGCTTATGACCATGGGGAAATCACTTGCTTGGTCATGTGATACTACCTATGGTATCACTTAAACCATGTTGTTGTGTGTTTATTTAGCACTTGGTTGGATGACAATGTGGACCACTCATGAACAACCCAACTCACACCTAGAAATTATGTGGCCAAATACACAACAAAAAGTTGATGCATAGTCATGCTATTCCATGCAATCACTCTGAGACGACTATTGCTAACTGGGAGACACATGGCCTAATTAGCATACGACATCTAGCTTGAAAGAGGTGCCACATAGGAAACCACATGGACCAATATTTATCTGCCACATTTATAGTGTACCTTGATGACATCATTAATGACATCATCTAAATTTTCACATGTTTCTCCAATTTTGAAGCGACAACCAATATGAAGGGTGCATGTGTCCTCAAATCATTTGAAAATGGATTAGGCTAGATTCTAATAGATTTGGTTGTGTGGGAAGGTTGTTAAAGGGTCAGAGTATCATTTGGCATGATCAATCAATCTTAGCTAAAGGTAACCATTGATAATCATTACATGCTCGAATATGGCTGGCGGGTCTCAAGATCATTTGCCATGTCTTGTGTGTTGTAGTATATGATATCGAGTACTATGGTCAGATAACAAATTATTGGTTCTGTCAGCAAGATCTCCCGCAACACATTGGAATTATACAAGAATAGGCCACATGACCAATTACAACCATCCGCAAGCACCTTCTACTCACTGGATGGTTCTTTCTGAGCTATGCTTTGATGGATAATGATCCACGTGAAGGGGTTTTTCCTTCGGGTAAACCCTGTTGGCCATCTTGGCTTCATATGTGTTGGAAATTCTACTGGCTTTCACAAAGGGGAGGATTTTTACTTCATGTTCTTGTTTGTTCAGAAATAGCGGCAACATGGCACCTCGTAATTCATCCTAAGGTTCAACTACATTTTCTGGCCAACATCCAGGTGAAATAGATGACATAAGACTCAGACGTTGGATCAATGTTGCATTACATCGTGAGGTTACTGTAGCTTAGAGGAAACAACTAGCCATTCTTCCAGCTGAAATAAAACCTCAATTTTGCAGAAGCAGGAGGTGCCCAAGCCAACAATTCTATCATACTGAGTAGTTTGTATGGAAGGATCCAGACTGAACATGCTTGGTGGGGTAAAATCTTTTAATCAAAAGACCTTTTACTTATACTTACCATAATAAAATTGTTTGTTTCACTATATCAAGAATTTCTACTAGAAAAATAAATAATTTCAATAGATAAAGAAGCAATATCAAGGAACTATTAGGTGGTTTAAAGAAACAAGAAGTGGTTTTCACATAGGATGATATCTATAAATAATCCATTAGGCTCATCATATCTAGCTCAATATCAACAGACAGAGAGAGGAAGAGTGTCTAAACCTAAAAGTCGAGAGATCAGGCCAGCTCCAGCATGAAAGACAGATTATGAGAGGGAAACCATGAGGCTTGTAGGCATTCAACTATTTTTTTATTGTATTATGATGCAATTCTCATCTCTTCTTCTTCTCCATTGTTACAAACCTATCTTCCATCTCTGTAATGTACTCTGATACATATTAATAAAAGTTTTTAACAACATTTTGGCCCCCATGTGTTATAAATGTGTATGGATCCCTTAATGGATGAGATTGATTTCAGTTTCTTGAGAAATCTTGTTATATGTATTGTTTGAAATATTCATAATAATGTAGAATCTTTGTTATGTGGATTTTCTCAAGCAATAAGCTATCAAAAATTAAGGTAATTCAAGTTAGAATGCATAAATTGTATAACCATTGAATTATTGAATGTTGAACACGTTCTTCTTCACCTATAGCCTTGTAAGATTTTTTTGAATTGGATACCTTACATGTGCATTTTCCTCTCCACACAAAGACATATTCTTTTTACCCCAGTAATTCTAATACATAGAGGAAAAATTGCTCCTATTAGTTGAAGGCGCGCCCAATCCTCTTGTCTGGAAAGTTTAAAGAGATGTGAGAAATCAACAATTATGCATATCTCCCTTCATAAAGCAAGGTATCCTTAAAATTATCTTTTGAGTTTTGGCTCGAAGGATCCTTGGCTGATCCAGAATCGGATCCAGAAACCTGACAGGGATTAAAAATGCTCAAAAATGAAAGTGCTCAGAATCCGACGAAACTAGCGCCATTGCGCCCGTCTCGTCTTCCTGATTCTGGCCCTATATTTACTTCATCAAACGGGCTCTGTATGCGAAAGATATCATGTTCTGTCCGAAAACCCAAACAGGTAAAAAAGGGGATGACTTTACAGTCCGTACAGTGCCACATGGCATGCTGACTATATAGGTCGTACAGCCGTACAGATGATGTGGAAACCCCTAGAGGTGACATGTGGCAGGCTAATGTGGCGTATGGCCGACAGTTGGACCAATCTATGGGTGACACATGTCACCACTGTAAGGGTGACACGTGGCACGAGATGACGTCAACAGCTAACTGGGCAGGTATGGTGGCAAGGTACATGGCAGGTGACATGGACCAATCGGAAATCGACATTTGGAAGACTTCTATTGGTTGTTGAGGTGCCACGTGGCCCAGTCATGGGATGCCACGTGGCACCCTGTGGTTGGTTGATGGTTTATGTAAAATTTATATGGTTTCCCCGGGGTCAAACCCCCGACCTATCCTCCGGGCAACGAACTGGTAGGACCGAGCTAACCGCCCAGCCCACGGGTGTGACTTAACAGTCATATGGTACATATATTATTTATGTTTGGTTGAACATGAATTTGGGGTCGGAAAGGGCTAGGGCTTAGTCCCAGCCCATGGTCTTTTCGCTTACCATAGAACCCAGCAGCAACCAAGTGAGCGCGAGGGAGTTGGTGATAGGGACTAGCCCTCGGATCCCAGGCAGATCCCACAGGACCAGGGTCTATCCACCAGATATGGGCGCGGGAGGTTAGTTGTTATCCTGAGATCCAGTCCCATGAACCACCACCGAACCAGGAGCCGGATACAGAGGGGCCAACACACTATAGGGATAGCACTCGGCCACATGGGTCGTCCCATATGACCAGGGTGCACACCAAAAAGGGTCTGCGCCCTATTTTTAAACTAAAGTGGGTTTTTTTATATAGTTTTGGGATTTTCAATGCTATTATGCCTATTTTTAATTGATTTTCTCCATTTTTGAGAGATATTGGACATTTTTGGAGCCCAAAATTTGGGAGGAAGTTGGAGATGGATAACCAACTTCAGATCTATATAAATCAGGCTTATTTGAGGCCATAGAGGACAGTCAAGGACAGTCATAGCAAAGTTATGCTGAAGGGAAGCCAAGCCAAAGCCATTTTTATGTAGGGAAGCTATTGAGGAGCAGACGCTTGCGGGCCATTTCTGGGAGCTCCGGACGTCCGTTTTGCCTGTCGTTTTCTTTGCAGGGTTCTTGAGATCTGAAAGAACATGACCAGATCAGTCTTGTAGCCAATTGGCATTGTTGCGATGTACTTTTGAGCTTTTGAACAGAAATAAAGAAGCCTCCCCCACAGAGACAAAGGCCGGGAGACGTAGGCAAAGTTGTGCCGAACTCCATTATCAATTCTCGTGTTATGGTTTGTTGTCTATTATTTCATTTCAGATCTGCATATGTGTATATGGATATCATAATTCCTCTTCTTTCCTCATTCTTTCATTAAGTTTCTCAAATGGTTAATTAACGCATGCAAAATTAAAACTCAACCATAGTCATTAAAAGATCCGACGGATCAAGTGGTATCAGAGCTAGTTGACATTTGGATTTGAGTTTTTCATGTTAACCAGGGAAAAGCTACAGTGTGGTGAAGGCGATATTTTTACAGAGAATCCATTAATTCGATTGAGAAAAAGATCTTCTCACAACGAGAAGATGGCATCGGAAGAAGGGATTTCTCAAGATGAGAAAGAATTCCGAAAAACATTCCTTGCTATGTCGAAGATGGTGAAAGTTTTGTACCAGGATTACCTGGAACGAAAGAGACCAGTTTTGGGTGAATCTTCAAAGGGAAAAGGTTAAGAGGAAGAGGACCATCCTCAGATTCCTCCTTCACCTCCATCAACACCTCCTTCTTCTCCTTCTTCTTCAAGTTCAAGTTCTAAATCTAATGGAAAGAAAAATGTTCATAAGAATAAGAATGAAATGCCATTGTTAAAACTTGATGTTAATTTCAGTTGCCCATATATGATGGTGAAGTAAATGCAGAAAAACTTGACAATTGGTTCAGGAAGATGGAGGTATACTGCAGTGTGCAACAGATCAAGGATGAGGCCACACAAATCAAGTTGGCATATTTGAGACTTGCAGGTACAACTCTTATCTGGTGGCAGAGCAAGCTGCAAAAGGGAACACAACAAGTGGGTAATGTATTTCCATCATGGAAGAGTTTCATTTTGGCACTTAGGAAACAATTCTATCCTTTGGGTTATAAAGAAAAAGCATTAATTGAATGGCAATCTTTAAAACTAAGAAAAGGACAAACAGTGCAAGAATACACCGATGGATTTC
>JASDQU010374402.1:85911-122963 GCA_032191745.1 Picea mariana | reverse complement strand
AAATTTGTTATTATCTGGACGGATGCAGTGATGCAGTGGATTCAATATATTATCCCTCCATAGCCGCAGGGAGACGCTGTCATGCAGCGTAAGATCCTTAGTGTTTTTTGTTTTTTTGGTTAACGTGACACTGACCTGGAGGACTAGCTATTCATTTTGACTCAGAAAATAATATTCGCGATATCAACATAAACATACAGTAACCAGTAAACCAGTCATCAAAAACTAAACAATGGACCAAGCAGTGGGGTCACGGTCGAAGTTATCCCCACTAGCAGAGTTACGTCCATGGATGCTTATGCCTGTTTCATGTTCATGGATGCTTGTGCCTATTTATGGTACTATGCTTAATAGACTTTTACGAACGCTATCCTCAAGTGGATAAGGGGAAGTGTCTATCCTGGAAAGACTGGTGGAAGTGTAGGTGATATTTGCTCTCAATTGTCTTCAACTACCTCCGTCATGTTACAACAATCAGTCCAATCAACTCTCATTTTTGCGGCCCACGCACCCTACAATCTGGAATGTCCACCGCACCTAACTGTCCAAATCGATTCGCCTCTAATTCATTTCAATCTTCAATCCCCACTGACTGAAAATCATCTTACTAGACTATGTATCTACTCCCATCGAGTGACAAGTTCCAACCTGTCACTTTGAGTAGAAGAGTATTTTATTATGAATTTCATGTTACTTACAACTAACTTCCACTGCCATCTAACTTCTTTAAAAAAAATACCATTTCATGTTGTTGGCCTGAGAAGGGTAGGTTGCAGGCTAGAAATCTAGCAGAAATTGTGATTCTAAACGCTCTCCAAAGCTCCAGAATTCATTGATAGAAAAGTTACAGTTGAGTGGCACCATGCCAGAAGCCGATGAACCACTCAAGGCATTTGGATTTGGGGTTGAATTAGTCACTGGGGAATGCGTTTCAGGAAGGTTTAGAGTCACGGAAATATGTTGCCAGGTGATTAATTAATTGGCTGTATTCATAATTGATCTGTTTCTTATATTTCATGATGAATGAATCAGAAAATTGGGTATTCTATTACAATTTTTATTAATGTTTTTTGGGGTTTGGAACAGCCCTTTAAGGTATTGCATGGAGGGGTATCTTCCCTTATTTCAGAGGGTCTAGCTAGCATGGGAGCACATATTGCTTCTGGGTTTCAGAGAATTGCAGGCATAGAGCTCAATATCAACCATTTGAGAGCTGCAGCTCTGGGAGAGCATGTCTACGCACAGGCTAAGCCTATTACTGTAGGCAGGAGAGTTCAGGTTTGTTTTGTTTTATTCAATGCCGATACTTATGATTACAAATGCACCATTAATATGCAATATTGTTTATGAATGCTTTCCATCGGGAAATCCTGAAGGTCCTTAGAAACTCTGAACAGAAAATTTCTAAACCACACATCCAAAAGTTTTAATTCGAAGTACAAATTGAATTACGCTTTTGCCAGAGGCTCAGACTGGCATGCATGGTTTCAAAATAGTTCAGAATTTTTCCTTGTTGACATCTCCAATACTTGTGCGGAATCTGACTATCTTTTTATCATTTCAAGGACAGTGATCTAAAGAGTGCTTCTCACCAAAATTGCTATAAGTTAAGTCACTGTCTACAAAATATTCATTGAAATCTCTAGTTTATTGCAGTGTAGTAGGAAAGGGCATGCTAGTTTGTATATAGAAATTTATAGGCGTATTGATGGACTTTTACTGTTCAACCTTGCCTCTCCTTCAAACTATCTTTTTATCATTTCAAGGACAGTGATCTAAAGAGTGCTTCTCACCAAAATTGCTATAAGTTAAGTCACTGTCTACAAAATGTTCATTGAAATCTCTAGTTTATTGCAGTGTAGTAGGAAAGGGCATGCTAGTTTGTATATAGAAATTTATAGGGCCTCTCCTTCAAACTATCTTTTTATCATTTCAAGGACAGTGATCTAAAGAGTGCTTCTCACCAAAATTGCTATAAGTTAAGTCACTGTCTACATAATGTTCATTGAAATCTCTAGTTAATTGCAGTGTAGTAGGAAAGGGCATGCTAGTTTGTATATAGAAATTTATAGGGGTACCAATGGAATTTTACTGTTCAACCTTGCCTCTCCTTCAAACTATCTTTTTATCATTTCAAGGACAGTGATCTAAAGAGTGCTCCTCACCAAAATTGCTATAAGTTAAGTCACTGTCTACAAAATGTTCATCGAAATCTCTAGTTTATTGCAGTGTAGTAGGAAAGGGCATGCTAGTTTGTATATAGAAATTTATAGGGCCTCTCCTTCAAACTATCTTTTTATCATTTCAAGGACAGTGATCTAAAGAGTGCTTCTCACCAAAATTGCTATAAGTTAAGTCACTGTCTACAAAATGTTCATTGAAATGTCTAGTTTATTGCAGTGTAGTAGAAAAGGGCATGCTAGTTTGTATATAGAAATTTATAGGGGTACTGATGGACTTTTACTGTTCAATCTTGCCTCTCCTTCAAACTATCTTTTTATCATTTCAAGGAAAGTGATCTAAAGAGTGCTTCTCACCAAAATTGCTATAAGTTAAATCACAAGTGACTGGAGGATGAAAACTATCATGAAAACTTGGGTGCTTAATAAATATAGAGTTAATGTTGAAACTTACCGTTTGCCAGCTCAAAATCGAAAAATCCAAAAAGAAATAACCAAAATACAAGCATTATTATGAGAAAAGAGTAAACAATCTTTGGGATCAATGCTCAGAGCACTAGTTTGGTGTCTTGCAGTCCTAAATGTTTAGTTTTAGTAGATTAGGACGAACAATCTAAGGATGAATGCTCATTCCTAACAGTGAAGGCCAAAAAAATCAATTATACAAGTCTCTGGGAGAGTAGTTTCATGTCTCACAGGTTCAAATCCAGAAGTGTAGGGTATGTACACCTCCGTAAACTTAAACAGTCAAATTTCTGTGGGGAGGGGTCCCTTGTCCCACAAACAAGGGGTCTCATACACCAATTTGGTGTCTGGCTTGACCGTGATCTTAAAATTAGATTATTATTATATTATTACTGTTGTTGCATATCCAGTTGCTAATGTTGTATGTGTAACTGTGGCCATCCATATAACTTGAAGTAACCCTTTTTTTTCTTTCAAAGAATGCTTTTACAGCCTTGTCCTATATAAATATCTGTAAAGCTTATACAATCTGTTGGAAAGTCCAATATCCTCAACTCAACTAACCATTTTAAAGCATCTGTAGTGTAGATCCTTTTTTTTATCTGTTATGATTTGCTGTTTATGGCTAGTTCAATAACCAGTATCCTTTTACTCCTCCATTGTGGATGCAATAATTCGTATCATTAAGGGCTAATAATAGTATTTTCAAAGACCTGAGTTCTAAAATTCACAATGACAGGTATGGGAAGTGAAGCTTTGGAAAATCTCTGCCTCCCTGTTTTCCTCACAAATAGATCCTTCCAATTTGCCGGAGAAATCTCTTATGGCAGTTTCAAGGGTAACATTCTTATCTGGTATGCCGGTTCCAGAATCTGCACAAGGGGCTACTGACGCAATCAAAAGGGCTGCAAAGCTGTAAAGGAAACTTAATTATGCTGAAAGCATGGAAATCCAGGAGTGCAGCTTGTAAGAAAGATGTAATGCATACTTTCAAAAGTATAATAGAGGCCGAGAGAAGATCGAATTTGGGACAAATTGAAAGGACTGATAACTTCTTTTAAACATTCTATTTCCTGTGAAGCAAGCATTGAATCCAAATCACAAGGCTGAAATTATAGTGAGGCTTTATTTGCTGAGTGTCTGCAAACTATGATGATTTCTTTTTGGTTGGAAAACTAGCAAGGCAGTATCTAAAAACCTTGCTGTAATTACATAGAATTTTCAGGAATTCGAATTAGTATTGCTTTGATATCTAGCTGTAATTCCATAGATTTTTCAGTTTTAAAAAATAAATTTTAACTGCATTATAATGTTTCTGCTGTATTGAAATTTTAGGCATGAATTCATAATATACCTATTTTTCAGTTTTAAAAAGAAAATTTAATCTCACTAATGTGGTTATACATTGCGGTTTGCCCAAGCTTGGAAAATTGGAACAAACTGGAGATGGTGAAATAATCTTGGAATATACGATTGACGGAGAATCGCTCAATTGTATAGTCTATTTTTAAATTCATAAAAATACAAATACATGAATTACAGGGGCTAGTCAATCTGTTTAGTATACTGCTAAAATGAATTAGTGGAAAATTGGAGAAAGATGTAGTGCATTATGACAAGGTTGTACTCATAATCCTTGTGAGAGAAAGTATGTAAAGGAATTGTCACTTACAAGACATTATGAAATGTCAAGAGAATGAACAATGATGTAAAAAGGTGGAATATTGAAAAATCATGATAAAATTGGCTAGTGGCTACTAATATTAGTGGATATGGGTATTAATAATTTATTAGTGGATAATAAGTTATTGAAGATTAATAACTTATTATTGGTGGTGATTTTAATAACTCCCTAAATTTATATGTATAATAATTGGGAGAATCTCCATGATACATAGGAAAAATTGAAGGTTATTTTAATAAAAACTTGGTCAATCTTTCATTATAAAATTTTGTAAAATCTTGGCGAATCTTTCACTTAATTATTAAACCTTTAAAGTCTTGGTGATTTTTTTGTAAAGAAGTGTTCTTTCTTGTCCCGTATGCTGGCCTAGTTAATATATCATAGAATTCATATGCCATATGATGGATGATATAATAGAAGGTGTTTTGGCATAACCCGGAAATTTGCAGCTTGTGTGTAAAGATCCACATGATCCACTTTTGCATCTGCTTCTGCTGGTATGAGAGTCTAGAGATATGCCAAAGTGTAATAAACCACTTATGAAATGTAAAAATGCAATTTCCAGTGTGTATATAAATCAAAAGATAGTCATGCAACAACCAAATGTAAGCATCATTTCTATTTTATACTTAAACTATCAGTAAATTCCATATAACATGGTTTTTTTTTCCATTTCAGTGCATTAACGTAATTTCTTTCTTCCTTTCTCCCTTCCCTCTTTTTTCCTGGCTTGGGAACTATCGATATTACTAATTTATACTTCTGAAAACTAGTTTCAGTATATTTAAGTGCATAAATTTCAAGATATTACAAATATCATAAACCAATGAATAAGGAATAGATTGTTTCAAAAGGGTGCAAAAGTTGGCCTTCATTATGTGTGCTAAATGGTTTCTAAGACACTTTGGATCAAAAACATTGAATTGAAAGCATTGACATTTGCCAACTTCCAAATGTAGAATGCAATAAAGAAAAGAAATGTTTCTTTCGGCAAAGTGCAACCTCAGTGCTTTCATCCTCAATTTGATTAATCAAATACCACTTAATACACCATACACAAGGGCAATAGTTCTAATCCAACATACCTTTTTCATCCCATACACAAGAATAATGAGCCTAAGCCACCAAATCTTCAATAGGGAACCTTTCCTTAAAATGTATTGAATTCTCAATGACATTGGTCAAGCATCCATTTTTTAAGCATGCAGAGACATTATTTGGTATCTAGTGCCTCGTGTAGATACAAAGATAGGAAGGTACACTATCAAAGTTGCATGGTTGCATTAGTCGTTGCTTCTTGTCTCAGATCATCTGTGATTGTTTTCTCAAAATCATCCTAAGTATAGGGACATGTCACTTCCAACATTCTCATGAACTGTGAAGAAAGTCCCATCTCATCCCATTTATGTTTTATTAGCAGTGCTACCAAGTAAAATGGTGATCTAGGTGGCAGTTAAGGCCTTTTTATAATAGCCCCTGAATTTAGAAGTTTCAGGTAAAAACTGAAAATCACATGGTTTGATCCTTTCCCATCTGTTGTTTTTAGGGTCCATATCACTTTCCACATTATATAGCTCAACCATAGCTTACCAATAAGATATCTTGCATCCGAATCAAAGTTTGGAGTGAAAAATTAACAATTCCAACAAATTAACTGTTGCAACTAAAACTCGGGTCACTCAACTCTTGGCCTTCCACCTGCTTTATCCTTGGTCTTTCCATATTATTTTCCTTTCATTTTATGTTGTATATGTTAATGAATAAGGGCATCACCCTCTTGCATGAGGCTTTTGGCTAATGGGAGCATGATGCATCTCTTCTTAGAGATTGCTACCACCATTGTACACAACCAATAGAGAATAAAATTTATGTCCACTACAACATTATTGTGTTTTATTTCTGCAATTGTCTTTAGTCATTTCATTCACTATTATACACATTACGTTTCTAAAAAATAATGTCTCCACCGGATTCCCTCCATAATCTAGATGACGATGTGATTATAAATTAGTACAACTATGAAAGGTAGAAATTTAGAATCTATATTCTACAGAAGGATACAATCAAAGATTCGCTTCTCAATTCAAACAAATATATAAGATGTAAAGGACATATATTTACCTTTTGATTTGGCAACACTCCTCAATTTCCCCCCAAAGATGGCACTTAGTTTTGACTCCATAAAAGTTTGTGTTCTAATTATTTCAGTTTGATTCTTAGGGACAACAATCTCCCAATCATCATTGCCACTAACTGTAACCAATGAAATTTTGTTGCCACTAGAGCCATTTAGGTCACTACCTTCTAGTTTAAGTAGTTCATTGTGCAACTGATCCATAAAAAAACTAAGAAATTCTTGAGCATCTTCTTGCGTGGGCCTTCCTAAAGGACTGAGAGGTTGGTCAGGACTAAAGGTTTTAAATACAACATCAAACATGGTTGGATAAAAATACCTTCCCACCTCAATCCCTCCTGCTTCCTTTACATTCTTTTTCATATCTTTGTCAATATCTTAGCTTATAAATTCAATTTGGGTGATGTTGGGCACTTTGAAAACCAAGAAACTATTGTTGGGCTATCTGGTAATTCTATGGGCCATGCCATTTTTCTCTTGGGTAAGGAGGAAGATGTAGATTTCCCAATTTTCTTTTAAACAGTCCAATCCAAGCCATATGATAGTGTTGTAGCAATTGGTTCATTAAAAATTTAATGCTACCTCCACACTAACAATCTTACTAGCATGTCAGATTCAGAAAGGAAAATAACAGTAGTTGATGAGCCAGGATGGCATATTGAATACACTACAATGAGTGTTGCACATTTGGGTTACTGTTTTTGATGTTCATGGTGGAGGGGTGGATCTTATATTTTCCATCATGAAAATGAGATAGCTCAAATCTCTACTGCTTGTAATGACAACATTGTGCCTTACTGAATTCATAATGGCTTTGTAATAGTTGGTGCTGAGACTATGTCTGAATCTTTAGGAAACTATGCCACACTTCACTTTGAAGGACTGTGAAGACTGTCTATGGTTTTCAAAAGCAATTTGAGGAAGTCCTATAAGACCCAGAGACACTGGAAAATGTTGTAAAGCTTGCAGAAAAGTCTCTGTAATAAGTTTCCATCTGATTTAAATGCAAAGGATTATGTAATGGAAACAACAACAATGATTTGCAGTATAAGCTAGGTATAGACAGAAATACCCCTAAGTTGGATGCAGGTAGATTAAGCTTCAGAAGATGTTGAGCATGCATTAGTAAACATTGTGGAATGATACTTTTATTTTGAAGCAAGATGCAATGAAGAGGGCTATTTAATAAAGTCATTGAATTTTTGTTGGGAATTATGTTTATATGTTGTATAAGTTTGACTATAATAGTGACCAAACTAGGATCCATCCCTTTTCTTTGCATTTGACAAGGAGTTTTAGGGCATCCCCAACATGCCAATTTTGGGCTTATCTGACAATGGCTGCCTTTCACAACGCTATGATTCTTTGGAGGATTTCATCAAACACTTGGATTGAAAAATCATATTCACAATGGAATCTGTTAGCACTCCTTAGTTTCCCAAGGCTGAGAAAAGAAACCAAAGAGGTAACCACAAACCAATCTTTAGGATTGAGTAGCTAGCCCTACCAACCCAGAGAGGGCTCTCTCATTTAGATCAACCAACTAAATGATTGAATGAAGAAGATTTTAGGCTAGGTATTAATCTCACTAATGGATAATTTGATTTGTTGAGATGAGAAAAGAGATGGAGTCATCTTTTCAAATAGGTCACTGTTTTTATGAAACCCTAAAGAACCAGAAACAAGGATGCAACTGTGGCAAAGGCAAGATAGAAGTAAACATTGGTATGTTGATGATTTGTTTGTAGTAATGTGGTGATGGAAAGCAAAGGAAAGTGTAAACTGAGCATAAATTGCATATGAGTTCAATTTACAAGTTGAAGGTGTAAACAAAAATGGTTAATTTAAAACAATACAGAGCATAAGATTGAGTTCTGTAAATCACTTCTTAAGTTGAGCATGAAGACAATTACAGTATGGAGATCATAAAATCTATCATATACAATAGAGAAACATTACACAATTGAAGAAAAAGACTCATACCAATGATCAAATCACAATAATCTCTTCACAAGTCTGCAAACTGTCTCTGTGTTCAATTTAGGAAAAGTACATGCATATGCTGCTCCTTGGCTCTCAAAATATCAAACATCCCACCTCTAATACATTGCATTACATTCATATATAATGAAAACAAGTCGAAATCCTCCTAAGGAGGTCGAATTCTACTCCAAAAAGTCAAATATATAAATCTATCCTATCATTGCTAAAACCTATGAGGAGTTAGAATTGATTTTCCTCCTTTTCCTAAACTACTTGAGCTTATCCTTTAAAGAATCCAATACATGAATTCAACCTTATCAACTTGCAGTTACATTTACCAAGACTTAATAAACTTGTTTTTTACCATTTACATTCACCAAATTACCAGTTGACTATTTACATGGAGTAAAATATTTGCTACACAGAAGCGCAACGGAAAATAGGGGTCAAAGACGAGATGATATCTTTTTAACCCTAATATATGTGTATAAACTGAAAGAGGTTTTTATATATTACAATGTTTTGGAAATAAACCTCTTTCGGTTTCCCAAAGTTCTACTCCAGTTCTTCATAATATTCTCTGCAAAAAGATGACTAAAACAAGCCTTTGCGCATTCAGAAAAATAGGTTGTAAATACGTGCATGGATCTCTCACCCTGTAACACCTGTGTAAAAAGTGGTATAGGCTATTTTACTTTGTCCTCTTATGAACAAAAATCTCCTCCAGTTTCCAAATATTCATCTCTGATGGGTCACAATCGACTCTATAAACATGTGACTAAAAAAAGAAAAACTCTGATGTTTTTGCACAATCAAAGTGCAGTCAAGTGCCAAATTTGGTTTTTGGAGAGGCTTGTTGATCCTTTTTGTAGATGAATAGATTCCTTGGAGTATGGAACATTATGATGTAGCTCTGATACACTTTATCAAATTAATACTCTTTGCCAAGGGTTTCTTAAATGTGGTTTTGTTCTTCCAATGGAGGTAAGGTGTTCCTCTAAAATGGGTAGTTGCATAATAATTCTAGGCACTTGAAGACTACGTATCAAGCTACTAAGGATAATGTGAAGGACAATAACTAAAGAATGTTGTGGAAAATATGTTGAAGGAACCTCAATCTGAGACAGGGGTTGTGATAATGTTTAGCATAAGTGAATCCAATCATCGACTCACTGTTTAGGAGGTAAACAAGTTCAAGGTTTCAGCTCACTGTTGGTAGTTGAACATGATCCAAGGTTTTTTCAACGTTAGGACTGATCATGTTTAGTTCACTGTGATGGTCCATGTTCATCTTTCTAATAGTGAGTTGAATCACATGAGCAGAAGTGGTGCATGCAACATGCCAACAAATTATGGAGGTGGAAGCTTTGTCAAGTAGGATAGATTTATAGCAAGAGGATTGTAAAAGTGTTTGGAAGAGTTTGGAGCACCTGTCACCCATAGAAATATTGTCACCCAACCATAGGCCGAAGCCACCCATGAGCACCTTAACCTTGACAAAGAATCATTCCAGAAGCAAACCCTAGGCTAAATAGCCAAACAAGATAGCGCACCTCTCTCCAGGGATAGCGCACCAAGCAAGAATAACCAGAAGAGCCCAAACAAAAAGTCCAAACCATAACCAAGAGAGAATCCTAGCCAAAACCGAAATCTGCTAGTTGTAGCAGCTACAATTGCAGTTCTACTTCTTCTCCAAACTTGCGCACTACTGCAGTTGTGTGGTGCGTGTACAAATGAGCTCAAGTGCCCTTTATTTATAGTCCTCCAAGTCACTTAGCTGGGCCGACTTCTTCTCTTGGAGACTTATAACTTAATATAAATCAATCTCTTGAGCCGACTAATCTTCTAGGGTTATTTAGGGTTTCTTCTTGCTTCCCAGAATATTCTATTCTCGTCAGGTTTACACGTGGAGGTAAATACCTCCCCCAACTACCATAATGTCAACACTGGGGACTCTCCAAATCACCCTTCTCTTTAAATGATGGGGCTTTCATCCAATCAAAGGAAAAAGAGGTTCGAGTAGTTTGGGTAAATGGGATTTTACCATTCATACAATGATATTGATGTGTACAACCAATGCTAGAAAGTACTGACCTAAGAACAAGGCTTCGATTTAAACCCCATGCTTCTCACAACCTAGAACCAAAAATCACCAATGAACTTGTTTTTCTTGAGATGTTGTATAAATGAAAAATGCATCCGAGACCACTGTACAACTCCAAAGCAAACATCCAATCTAACAATGCTCATAATTTTCTCTAAAATAAAAGGTAGGTGCAATGGATGTTCATGAATTCCCTCTATTATGTTATCAGAAAATTTTACAACATGGGGATGAACTTGCAACTCTAACACCCTTGTTATATTGGTGGCAACATGTGTGAATATTAACCCCAGAAGAATTACAAATCATTCTATGGTCGAAAACATAAACTAGCAATAATAAGCATATCAAATGATGTTGTGTAAGCATAAAATGCATAAGAAAAATCCCCAGTGTGCAGAACATAATAAAAGTACAAAACATCATGATTATGCCCAAAAGCAATCTTTGATACATGCATGGAAAACCATCTGAAACGTTGAAGTAACATTTTTTCGTTACTTTTCCAATGTCATCTCATTTTTTTTGCAATAATTTCCATGCATTCATTTTGGAAGAAAATCATGAAGCTAAAGTTATGATAAGCCTCAAGTGCCCTGTCAACAGAGCTAAGTCTTTATTTTAAAGGCAAACAATGTTTACCAAAAAATTTATATTTTAAACACATGGTATGAATAACTAATAGTTCTAACATTACACATGGAGAAAATCAGAAAGCAATTGTACTGTGTTAGTTCCTACAAATACCCCTGCAAGAGGGCTTCATATATCATTACTATAAAATGCCTCCATATGACTCATGTGATCCAGATAAATGCCCGTTGGCTCAATTTGAAGTACCAACAACAAAAGCATTATGTTGCATCTTGAAAAGTACTTACAAAAATAAACTACTCTATGCACACCATGCCTCTTTTGAATTGGAGTCAATATATCATATTGACTACTCTGAAATGTACTTTTCCTTTTCATAATTCTTCTTTTGTTGCTTGCCAGGAGCGGTGATCTTGAAGTGTTATGAAAATGATTGACCAGGGCACAGAGGTATCCATTTGAGACAATTTGTGGAAGGAGTTCCATATCCAAGTGCTAGATATAACATATGGACATCTTAGACTTCATAGTATATACTCTATTTTTTGGAAACAATGTTCATGCTGTAAATTCTGCCTCAAGGTAAAGCCAAGGTTTTTTTTCAAATGTAATAGAAAGTAATTGTTTTTGTAAATAAAAAAAAAGAACAAACTAAAAATTTCCACGCAAACCAATTGTACTAAAGATCATTTATCAACCTATGCAATCAAATGACCCCATATGACTAAACAATACAATTCTATGATCAGTTTACAATTTCCAAATCTCAACTTCAAAGTTGAAGCTGAGATTATGGAAAACCAAAAGAAGATCCATACACCCCACATATCACCAAAAGGAACATAAACTTCCTAATAACTAAAATTAGCTTTAACCTATTTTAAGAATAAGAAATGTTTACAAAATTAAATGTTCTTCAACCAAGTGGACACAGAAGCCTTGACACAAGATATTGAAAAAGCTGAAAACCATCACAATGCAAAATAATGGGGAAAAAGGGCACACGGGCCTATATATCTAGTTATGAAGGCTGCAAAATCATCCACTAATACAACTTTCATGCCGAGTAAACCATAAAGCACTCCCAAGTAAAGATGTTGCAAAAGGCATTTCCAACATTATGAATTGCAAGAAGAGAATGTTTCTCTATAAAATAATCTATAGTTAGTAGTAAGTACTCTAAATGATGAACTACTAGAAATATTAGGAAAACCAATAATGTTTATTATAGCATAGCTAAAGTCACCTTCATAACTTGAAAATGCATACATTTATCAAATGGTTAAGAACATAGGTCACGGGTTCAAATCCAGAGGGGGGTAGGGTATGTATACATCCGTAGACTTTAGTAGTCAAATCGCTGCACATAGGGGGTCCCTTGTTCCACAAACAAGGGGGTCTCGTACACCAATTTGGTGTTTGTCTTGGCCGTGACCTTAAAAATAGATTATTATTATTATTATTATATATGATATTGTTGTTGCATCTTATCCATCACTACCCCAAAAATGAATAATTTAAATATTGAGAGGAAATTGATAAACGGAAAAATCAAGTCTTGCTAAAAGTTATGGAGCCTTTGTTTGACACTGTTGCATGTTGGTGGACTAATCAAACCATGACTTAGTGGGAGAAAAAAGTAAGGAAGTCACTGAAGTATCATAAGAAAGCTAACATACAGATAAGGAAAAATCTCTAGGCGAAAAACCTAAGGTATAAGCTCACCATTAGATAATACTTTGGAACAACTGCACAATGGACACCCTACTCAAAAGCTCAATGACATTGTCTTCATCATTACCCCATCAAACAGTTAAGTACTTCAACATGACTCCACATCCCATCATTTAACACAGGCACAAGACAACTAACTTTAGGCCTTTGAGTATAGTACCATGGTAGGCAATACACTACCAACTAAAGTTGTGCCCAATGGAATGGCTCCCTTCAACCAAGGTGGAATTTCACATTGACCCCTATGTGGCAAATCCTAGTAACAAATATAACCATAATATCAGTTACATGCACACTTAAGGTTAGAGCATACACCCTCATATATATATATACATGTAGCTATCAATTTCTATCAGCTAGGCAGTCCATGTGACTAGCACAGACCCCAGTATGATCCTCAATGTACACGACTCTACATTGCATTCTCGACTGATCCTGAATGTACACGACTCTATATTGCATTCTTGACTTAAATCATCCTAGAGCATTTCAACTATGGCATGATGAACCACAATGCATAGAGGTGCCAATAATAAATGCCACAAAATGATCATCATATTCATAGACATAACCAGGATAGGGGAATTAGATCAATAAATGAACTATAATAGTGAATACTAAATACATAAATGGCCAAAATTTTCATACCACACTCTAAAAAGAATTAATGACCTTGGAATACAAACACAAATGAAATATTATAGTTCAGGTCTGTAGTCTCTGCTCCACTTCAACTTGGTCATGTTCATGCTATAGGTTGGCCACTAACTTTACCCCTTAAAATGAACACGCTGCAATTTTTTTTCCAATTCTAGTCCAAGGCTGCAAAGTCCACATTGTTTGAGCTTTATTGACTCATAAAACATATGTCAAATAGTTTGAGCTTTATGTCCTTGATTTTTTTTTTTTAGTGTGCCTTATATCTATCAGGAGGGTTAGCAGATTTGTGTCCAATGGAAAGAGAAGAGTTCAAATCTAGAAGCATGACACTTTTTATAGACTATGGAACTAGGGAAAGGTTGCAGATCACATCATTCCTATGCTAAAGTTTCAGCCTTTTACTCTAGGATGAAAACCCAATTTGCAACTACATGTATATGAATAATAGTATGATAACAATAAAGGAGAAATTTCAAATCTAGAAGGTATCAACAACAGTTATGATAGCCCTCTTCGGGAGTGTACATATAGGTCTTGTAGTAGACCATGTCCGTTTCTACATCCACTTGATGACTGCCTTGATTTGCAGATACCCAGATTCACATACAACCCAACAATAATAGATATCCCAACATATATCTATTATTGGGAGATTTGATGATTTTTACCCACATTGGATTGGATGAGATTATTATTGTAGCCAAATTAAATTCTAGCAATCATTGTTTATAATAGAACTGCATTCAGTCTAGAAACCACTGTTCTATAATAGACCTGCATTCATTCTGGAAACCACTATTTTATAATAGACTTGCATTTCCCGAGGACCACATCATATTGTCTAGGGTCAAATTTCTATTTTCTTGTGTCATAAAAGACACAAGAAAAATACTTCTGGCAAAAACCTTACTAAACAATCTTTGCTCCATTTGAGGATTGATCCATTTCTTCATCGCTTTAGTGCTTGGCCAATGGCCATAGGTCATTAACCCTGCATTTGAGTGTTTGTTTGTTATGATTTGGGATGGTGTTTTCAACTCACTTTAGACTCACTCTGTAAATGGGATTTATCATTGATTCTCTCAATAAAAACTTGGTACTTGGAGTGTTGTACTTCTGTGGCAACAAGTCTACTTTGTAGTTTTCCTAAACAACTGTGACATTTTCTCTGTGGAGTAGATCACAATTCACCTGTTGCAGGTCAGCCACAACTTAATGAAAGTGGCATATTTAGTTGGCTAAAGTTCATACTATGAAGTTGTCTCAATATGTATTGAAGACATTCTAACCCAATGAATACATAATTATTCTCCAAATGCCCTCGGTACTTGATCTAACTTCAGTAATGGAAGAACCTTCTATCTCTAGTTGTTGTAGGATTATTACTCCTCCCCCGTGTGTCATGACAAGGATCCTTTAGTATCATATGTTTGCAGTTTAGGCAGTACAAAAACATATGGAACCTTGTATAGTTTTTCTTTAAAGAGGCCATCTTAGTGCATATCTTGTACTGGATCAAGTAGAGTTTTCCTATATGTTGCAGTTTGAGTAGTTTAATTTGCTACTATTAATTTGTCCTTTTGGAAATGTAATGGAAGCGTGCACTTGTTTTCATTGAAATTTCAATGGGATGTGCTTTTTCCAAATTGTGTTTTAAGTTGCATCATTTTGTTGAGTAGCTGAAATGTAGTTGTTTTTATTTGGAGAATGTATGACCATAATTGAGTTCCTTGCAGGCCATCATTTTGAAAATTGACCCACTCAAGAACCTCTGTAGTTCTCACGAACCAGACAAACTAAGGGCTATTTGAACCCAATGCATATATGAGAAGATTCCATAAAATTTATACCATGTGGGAGGGCCAAAATGCTCTCAGAAATCCCCTTGTTCTTTGGAAATCGGGCAAAGGGAATATTGTAGCTACCGAGTGCCCATACCACAAAATTAGGGCGAATTAAACCATAAACCCCGATTTTACCAAATGGTAGGGCAAAGATGATACCAAAAATTCCCATACTTCTATAAATTTGGATAATGGAAGCTTGTCCCTCCAAATTGCAAGGGCAAAATATAATTTTTTTCGTCTATCCCTCCTAAGAACATGGGTTAACCCTGTACACGAAATTTTCCCTAAAATAAATTACGGGTTAATGATATAAGTTTAAAAAAATCACTCTAATACAAAAAATTCGCCCAATAAAAAATTGGAGGCCCCTTAATTTCGCCCATGAGCGAAATTTTGCCCCTAAAATCATCTATGCTTATTATATGCATACAATCTCGAAATGATATCTCATATGTTGCATTAAAAAAGTCCCTCATGCTTAAATAGAATGAGTCAATGGAGCTCTAATTGAATAATTCATAAAACACAATGTTTGTTAAAGTTTTGCAAATGGGGTAGCAAGTTAAGTGGGAGCTTTACTATGGGAAAAACTCCACGGTTATGTGCATTTGAGCCAAAAGAGTTTTGGGATGGGTGACTTTCCTAGGAAGTCATGGGTATTGGATGCAAACCTTGGAGGTGATAATTAAGACTATGTGATTCATTTCACTAATTTCAATCCCACTTCTTCCACCTTGTGAGCTTCACCTCATGTAATGAGTGCTAAGTGGCATATTCAAAATCATGAGAAAATCGATCAGTTGCGATTAACACTCATGCATATATGTCATGGACTAGTGACTTACTCTATGGAGATAATCTCAAAAATAATATCTCATATGGGGCACTGCGAGAGACCCTTAATGCTTAATGTTGGGTATAAGTCTCGACAACAAATAAACTCAAACACATACTAAGCAATGGACATAGGGAGTTTACACTCAAGAAACCCCTAAAGGGTAAAACAATCATAATTAGATATTTGTTTCAACCATTTCAATAGTTATCTCCAATAATCTCTCCTTAAATCTTCCTATTGATTCTATGAGATCCTCATCCCTATTCATTTGTCCTCATATTTGATCCATACTTTTCTCCATGTCCTCACCTTTGATTCATACATAAACTTTTATGTAGAGTCTACTTCATTCACATATTACAATGTATCTATCAAATATCACAAGTGTGAGTTAATCTATCGTATTCCCCTTTAATGAATACTTGTGATTTCAATATTCAATCATCATCCTCTGTGTCTTCAACTGTTCCAATCTTTATGTTCATCTTCATCTTCTACAGTCTTTACCTTCAATCTTCTTCAACTATGCTCTTTGTTTTTATCTTTTTTCTTATGCAATCTTCATCTTTGGTCTTCCTTGTTTTTCATCTTCAATTTTCTTCAGTGTTCATCTTTTTCTTGCAAAATATGATCATCATGTTTGTTGAAATCCATATAAAAAGATCACCATCCATAGGAATACATGGGTCATTAGTTGCTATATCCATCAGTTCTTTAGGAAATTTTTTCACATACATGGTTCATCAACAATTCTTGAATCACAAACCTTTTCCACTTGTTCTTGTTACTCCCCTTGCATTATCATCAATCATCATCATGAGTTTTCTTCAACTTACCTAAAACCACATTTTGGCTTTTTGTGGGTTACCCTCAATCATTATTGCCTCTAGGTTTTACATTGGTTTACCCTTAACCATTACAATTATCAAGTGATTTCATCTTACCACGAACCATTTATTACACTAAGTTGTTTATAGTTGACTATAGACTCTTATTTATCATGACAAGTGGTTTTTAGATTACTATGAACAAACAACAATCAAGTTACGAGGGTATACTTGCCTTATTACAACTTACAACATTATTTGACTCAATCACAAACAAATTTTTTTCCCATCCAAACAACATTACTAAGGAGGATATCAAATTTCTTAAGGATTTCATTTTCTTTGCTTTTACATTTCAATTTTTCAACATATGGTATTGTTTATTCTTACCTTGCTTTGCTTCATTCTTCATTCATTCATTTGCTTGCCTTATTCTTCATTTACATTTTCCTTCTTGTTCTCTTTGTTGCTTTATTCTTATTTGTTCTTGTCTTTTTTCTCTTGAATATGCCCTTGTCTCTTGCTTTCTTTTGTCAAAGTCCAAGAGCTTAATGTCTTCTTTCATCTTGCTTACACTTTCCTCTATTGTCATCTTTTGTCATGGAGTTTGGATCTTCCTCTTTTTGTATATGTTGGAGTGATATCAAAGTCCAACAAGATAACCTATGACCTCGGCTTGTTAAAATTAATTGAAGCATCTATGATAAACCTAAAATTTTGGTTTGACTTTTCTTTCCTTATAACTAGACTTTAACTTACTTTGACTTTTACTTGACTTAGCTAGACTCTCAACTTAACTTTTGACAAATTAAATCAATAAACTTCTACATAAATTTGGCTTGAAGTGTTAGGTACCACCAATCATACACCCTTCTTCATCTTCTTTTGATTGAAATGCAACCAATTACACATTTAATGAACTCGCTCTTCATAACTAGGTTTTGATCTTGATTTGACATAGACTTATTACATCAAAATTTGTTTACTTGACCTTACTTGTTTTTTGACAAAATTTGGCATACTTCTCTTGTTTTTTTTTCTTTTTTCTCAATTATAACTTTTATCAACTTGGCTTTCACTCAATTATATTACAAACTCAGATTTGATTTTCTTTTCTTGGAACTCAAGTTATATTACAAACTCAGATTTTATTTTCTTTTCTTGAAACTCAAGTTTTTCAATGGGCAAATGACTATGCCAAAAAATAAATTGCATACATTATTGGAATCGTTGCACTTCTCTTTCTCTCTACCTGGCATGTGCTATGTGTGGAATGCTAAGCCTCTGCCATTCTTAACGTTGTGCCTCTCAGCCTTGAATATGAAAGAAGCAGGTTCCATCTGAATCTAGGTTTGATCTTCAAAGTTGTCCACGTGATACCACTCATAGCAGCTTTGTTTGTTGTTCGCACTGCACCTCTTTGCCAAGCAATGTCCATGAACGTGTTGGACAATGTAGCGATCTCAGTCTTGTTCCATATGCAATCAGGCAGCCATTTTCTCCTTATATTCTCTGTGTCATGCTCGATCCCTCTCATCAAGTGAACTCCTCCATGCTCAACGATTTACATCATGAATAAATAAATCAGACAGATAGCATGCATAGCAATGGTAATACTATCATATCCTTGCATTCTCGATTTGGTGGAGGTAAATTTACACTCAATTTCACAACACAACAACGGGGCATCTTGTTGATGAAAACGTCCCAACCAATTTTCCATGCGGTTGGATGTATTAAATTTAGATTTAGATTGTGTATGTATGCACACTATAGTTGTGTAACTGTGTGATTTATTTATGATCAGTTTGTGTAATTGTGTAATAAAGGTTATATATACGAGTATACCCATAGAAGTGAGTGTGTAGAAAGGAGATGATGGTTATATGCCTGTGTTGGTTATTGTAATTCTCCCTTGAATAATAAGAATACCAATTATCATTGATTTTTTTACAGTATGGAGAATGGAGTCTCTTACTTAAAAAGATAAGTGAACAATTTTGAAACAACTGTGAATTCAAGGATGAAAAAACAAATTACTCTGAGTCTATAGAGAAAAGACCTCATACCTCTAATGGTGTGAGGTGGTTACATCTTAAAGATGTCTTGGATTTTAGCAAGGCCTATCTTGATATACCATGGAAAAGAATAAAGTCAAGGAGTTTTCCAAACTCCAAAAAGCAATTTTGCTAGCTTGAAGTGTATCTTATAACATATAAAATGCTCATAAATAACCCAAAGGTAAACAAGATGGTCCACATGATACTGGACTTGGTGATATGATAATTCACATATATTTCCTGGACTTGGTGATATGATAATTCACATATATTTGGATGATTATGTTAATGAGGTTATGAAAAGTAGAGGTCACAACATGTTGGTATGTCACCCTAGCATTCTTAAGGCCAAAGGACATGATGCGGTAGCAATATGTATGTAACTCCTATTGAAAGGCGGTTTTGTGATGAGGAAGAAGTTGTTGTTTAATGCCTCATGTTTTTAGTGGGAAATAACATTGGGCAAGATGTTGGAACAATAGCCCAATCTCACATCATGCCGCACCAGCCTCTTCGTTGGTCTTCTCCATATACCGTTGGTGTATCCCATTCTATATGACTCAGCAGTAACAACGATATCTTTTCAGAGGGCATGAACACATCGAAGAGATTTTCAATTTATTGCAAATAATAGCTAGTTCACTGCCATTAATAACCTACCAACAACCACGCAACACACCAGTGGAAGTAAGGACAACTCTCTGTAATCTAATATAATGTTGCTTTTTGGCTTTTTCATGAGTAGACTCTTCTCTTGCAACTGGACCGATTCAATTGATTACTATGTTCATCAATGCAGTGTAGTACTCTGAATTCAATCAATCTGTTCCATATGCACATCCTATATGTAATAGTGTCTTCAACAATGATATATATATATATATATATATATATATATATATATATATATATTAATTCCAAAAATTAATTACAAATTCTTTTGACATCATGGCTTGATACCAAATGTTGGGTATAAGATTAGAAAACAAATAAATTGAAACACATGCTAAGCAAGGAACACACAATGATTATATATATATATATATAGTAACTCCAAAAATTAACTACAAATTCTTTTGACACCATGGCTTGATACCAAATGTTGGAAATAAGATTAGAAAACAAATAAATTGAAACACATGCTAAGCAAGGAACATAGGGAGTTTACATTCAAGATAGTTTGCATTCAAGATGTAATAATCTCTTCAACATTGATCCAACACTAAAAGAAAAATATAAGTGTCTTCATATTGTAAGTCCAAAAATTAAATCTGCAATTTTTTTTGAAACCATGGCTTGATACCAAATGTTGGGTATAAGATTAGACAACAAATAAATTGAAGCACTTGCTAAGCAAGGTAYATATGGAGTTTACATTTAAGGAATGCTAACTTTTCTCCATGTTTTCGTCTTTGATTTATAAATAGACTTTTATGTATAGTCTACTTCATTCACATATTACAATGTATTCATCAAATATTACAAGTATGAGTTAATCCTTTACTTAAATAATAGTTCACAAGGCACAATACTTGAATGTGGTACCTAGCTAAGTGGATTTGACTATGGGGAAAAAATCCATGACTAAGTGTGCTTGAGCTAGAGGAGTTTTTGGATGGGTGACCTTCTTGAGAAGTCTTGGTTATCGAATGCAAGTTTCAAAGATTATGATTGAGACTATTGTTGAACACACCACCCACACTAAGAGGGGGGGCGCAGGTGAATTAGTGTGTGGACTTTTTCTAACTTTTCTTCTTTACAAGTTAGCGATTAAAACATATTTGAACAGATTAAGAACACTCAAATCATAATCACAATGGACACAAAAGATACTAGATGTTTGTATATAATTTATATGAATATATGTGAATATAATAATAAGGATTTCCCCAACACCAACTAATTTTTTCAACACCAACTGAAGCAAGGAGCACCAACTCTCAAACAAGACCCAGCTTGCTGATAGAGCATAGTCTATCCAACTCTAGTAGCAGTGATTCATTAATGAATCAATTCTGTTTCATGATCAAAAGTATACAATCAACACTCATCACTGCACTTCATCTTCTCTATGAAATTCACGTCTTCTTCACTTCATCTTTCTTTTGATATTCACACCTTATTTAGTTCTTCTTCTCTCTGATATTCACACGGACCTCAGGTCCGTATCCCCTTCATTTTCTCCGCAGGCCGCTCTTTCTCAGCGAGCCTATCTTTTCCACAAGCACATCTTCTTTCCAAGCACACTTCCAAGTGAACCAATCATGGTTGTATTTATACTTGTTTATGCTCAAAACTTGTTTTAGTTATTGGGTCGACTTGTGAAAAAAGTTATAACTAACTTGTTCATTTACAAAAATTTTTGGGACCACCTGAGGTCATCGTTTCCGGTCTTCAACTTTAAACCTGGCATCCCCTTCACTTTCATAAATCGATCACAAGCATGGATCGATTTCCTTCGTCTCTGTGTTTACTTAAATCAACTCTTCCTTCAAACCATGTTCATATGACTGTTGGTGTAGAACCACATGCTTATCAATTTAAGCGACACATTCCATTCTTCCTTTTTAAATCTCTTTACCATATGACCAATAATGTTATTCAGATGTTAGGCAAGACGAGCGCTTATCAATCAACGATCACAATTCAATCTTCTGACGAGATGGACGACTGTCGTAACTTCGACACTTTTCCCTTTAGAAATTTTGAGTTTGAAACCTTTCAAAACTTCCGAATCAAATTTCCTGAACATATCATACGACTTACGTTAATTTCACGGAAACAAATCAATCGTCAGATTTGATTCTTACAAGGATTAATCTGACGGCCAAGACTTAATCAAGCGTTGAGATGGATGGCCACCATTTACTTCGTGACTTCGTCTATTATACTTACACTATCCTTCAACTGTGTTTTGATCAACAATTGAGAATGAAACCGAACAATAGATCGATGGTCGAGATCTCCTTCGGGTCTCAGGACTTTGGAGATTTTGAGTCTCAACCCCTTCTTTCCTCCGTACGTCAATCTTCTAGAGATGACAAACTACTGACGCGTGTCCCTCTCGGATTAATGGTCGAGATCTCCTTCGGGTCTCCGGATTTTGGAGATTTCAAATCTCAACCCTTTCTTTTCTCCGGAGTGATCACTTGCTGAGTAAGTCATAAACGGTGGAGACCGCTTGCTATCGGTTAATGCTTCCGCTTACACTATCCTTCCACTGTAGTAGATCGACGAACGAGAATGATCTCGAAGTGATCTTCAGATCGAACATCTTGTGTCCACTTTGGGACTTCGACATTCGAGACTTCGGGACTTTGGGCAAGTGCTGGTGGTAAAACTCCCAAAGTAAAACTCCCATAGTGACATAACTTGCTTATGTCACTTTATAACGTGTCACGAGCTGAGTAGCTGCCATGTGTCACTCTAATTCGTGATTTGCGCATACCTGGAATGCTGAATCAACTTGACACTTGTCATTATCTGATTGCACCATGTGTCCTTGCTGACGTGGACTACTGATGTGGTCTATCGACGTAGATCTCCCGATGTGAAATATTCATCTCCTTGATCTAACGATTGTCCTAACTCCCAATGTATCTTAGATCGATGTATGAGAGTGACTTCAGACCTTCGTCCTTCGGGACTTCAGGACTTTTGACATTTCTTAGGGGTGAAACTCTCGAAGCAATTCTCCTAGAGTGACGTAACTTGCTTACGTCACTTGTAGACATGGCACGAGCCAATTTCCTCTTGACGCTTGTCATCATCTCATTATGCCATGTGTATTTGTTGACATGGTCTGCCACATGTCTTTTGTTGTCGTGGTCTGCTGACGTGGTCTGCCACATGTCCTTGTAGACGTGGTCTACCACGTGTCCTTGCTGAAGTGGTCTTATGATGTGGTTTGCCACGTGTCCTTGCTGACGTGGTCTGCTAACCAACAACCTTGATCCAACGATCATCATATGTCCTCCAAATCTGATGGTCCTTATTCATTTCAGATTTTCGGGCTTTGGGTATTTCGAATCTCAAACTAAATTCTTTAAGTGAGATTTCTCCGGAGCGTAACCTCCTCGCAACTTTAGATCCGAACTGAATGTTGTTCATTGTTCAGGATCTTAGATCGATGACTCAATTTTTCTACGATGCAACTGTGCTAGCTTATCCTGTCCTTCCACTTAGAATGATCCAACGATTGACAGAAATTCGCACAAATGAGATCTCAGATCTTATCTCGCTTATCCTATCATTCCACTTGAAATGATCCGACGGTTGAAGAGAATTTGGGTTTGATTTGATGGTTGATGGGTATTCAGTTAATCAATTTCTCAATCGTTTTGCCCGACTTATCTTGTCCTTCCACTCAAAAGTGATCCAACGGTTGTGAAGATTCTCAAAGTAGATCCACGATCAAGGATGATTGCAGAACCACGAATTGCGAGTGATTTAACTCGTCACCCAAACTTCGAAATTGGAAGTTGTGCGTTGTTTGTGAGTCAACCACAATCGTCAATCTTCGAAGCTATAAGATCGGACAGTCCTGAATAATTGCGAGATTGGAACTAGCACGATATTTAATTCTCCTTTCGATCTCCACAATTCATCCCTGCTGTTGATCTGGCAATTGCGCATCCGACGGTCACAATTTAATCTGGCTTAATCTGATCGCTTGTTGGATCAACCACAGTCGTCGATATCCAAGTCTATGAGATCTGATGATCTAGACCAATTGCGAGATTAGAACTAGCAAGTTGTTTAATTCTTCTTTTGCTCCCTGCAATTCATCCCTGCCGTTGATCTGGCTTGCAGATCCAACAGTCACGATCCTCCAATGGTCCTCAAGCCCACGGTCACTCATATGACCAACGTCCATAATTTGAGATGGTCAACACGATCAATTTCTTGATTGGACGGTTGCTGAGGCTTCTCACTTTGATCAGACGACTACTAAGGCCTCTCACTCTGATCTTACGCTTTTGATTCTGAGCTTTGACCTCTGCATACTGTTTGCTCCTCTTCCTGATCTTACGCTTTCTATCTTCTATATATTGCTCGCTCCTCCTCCTGAGATTGTATCATAGGAACATTGTTGATCTTATCGCGATCAACAATAATCACGAATTGCTTCATACTATTCGCTTCTTCTGCTAACTGATATACTGTGAAATGCGCTCTTCCTTCTGAGCTTTGATCTTCATACTGTTCACTTCTTCTGCTAACTAGTATACTGTTGACATCAATGAAAATATCATCTATGGTAAATGATAATTCATCGTAACAACAAATCATCACATCGATTGTTGACATCAATGACAATATGTTCAACAATCTCTCCCCCTTTTTCATTGAGGGCAACCCACTAACTTCATATACAAAAATCCTCCCCGTGATGATGCTTTCTTTGTATGAAGTTTTCTCTCCCCCTTTGACATCAATGGCAAAGGGTTTTTCCTCCTGTGGTAAATCTCTATATGTTACTGACCAGAATATGAACTTGGGTAACTTGCCCTGGAATCATGTTCTGCCTGCCATAACTGAATGACTCCCCCTATCAATATGCTTTCTCTCTACTTCTGACTACTCTCCCCCTTTGTTTCTAAAAAAGGTAGCTCTTCCTGACAAGGTTTCTTCCTCTGTTAATTTACTAAATTCTTATCTCAGTTGAATGGGATTTTTGTGTTTCAAATGAGTAGTCTTATTTATACCAATTTTTGTAGTGATCGAGTCTTTTCAAAACTTAATCTAATCACTTTCTTATTTATTAACCAAAATACTTCCCCTAAGTTTTTGCTGACTGTTCTCCCCCTTTGTTTCTGAAAGAGTATCTTTTTTTGATAGGGTCTCTCCTCTTGTTATCTCTACAGGATGTCATGTACCTCATTTTGTACATTAGAATGTTGTTTCTGTGGATGTCGCTATCCTACTAGAACACTGTGCAATTGTAGCTCACATTATTCAAACAACTCTTGGATCTGCCCATTGATTCTCATTGATCTCTAACAAGATGTATCCATCTTTATCCAAGATGCTTCTTTACTGTACATTGTTCTAAAGTTGTCTGAGAAAGTTTATACTATGCTTGTCACATGACTGCAATTATTTTTGCAGCAATTAACTTCACTCTTGTTCACTTGTTCAGTCTTTGCTATCCACATCTGTGAGTGTCTTGATTTCTTGAAATTTTTTCTCTGATCTTCTATTACCGCAACTTCATTTTTCTTCCATGTTTCATTTATTCCTTTTGTCGTATTGTATGAATCATTTCTCATTGACTATTTTCTTGAGTTCCAACAGTTACTGGATTTATGGCCATATCCACCACAACTGTAGCATCTCATAGTGTAACAATGTGTAGCAATCTGTCCAACATTATTGCAGCTCCAACATCTTATACTATTGTTGAACCTACCAAATTGTTTTCTTCCATGATGCCTACAATCTAAGGCTTTATGACCATATTCATTACAAGAAAAACAATAACTGTTAAAAACACTCTCATACCTTCTTTGATTCATCCATGAAGGTGTCTCTCTTCTAAACTTGCTTTGAGGTGTATGATTAGCTTCTGGATGCCTTTCTTGAGACGATCTTCTAAATTTTGTAGTGTTGCTTTTATTTCTTGGACATGAAGAACCTAAGTCATACCTGCTTTCATTTTTTTACAAATAAATGAGTTGTATCAGACCTGTTTTCATCCTTTACAAATGAAGGATCCGTGTCAGACTTGTTTTCATCCTTTACAAATGAAGGACCTGAGTCGGACCTATTTTCATCCTTTACAAATGAAGGACCCATGTCAGACCTGTTTTCACCTTTTACAAATGAAGGACCTGCATCAGGTTTCTTAGGAGTACTGATTTCTTCCTTGTTGTATCCAAGACTAGATTTGTCATTTGGTGATATTTGATTGTCCAAGATATCATCCAGGGTCATGGAGCTGTTCAAGAACTTGATTTGGGTGTTTGACTTCTCAACCTTCTTTCTAAGATTCACAACTTCTGCTTCCAGCTTATGACATGATTCTTCCTTTTTGTTCAACTGGTTCCTCACTACCTCCTCCCTTCTTTTGGCTTCTTCAAGTTGGATTTTAAGATTGACATAGCTTTCCCTTAGTTCTTTTAGATCTGCAAGGCTTTTTCTTGGTTCATCATCTTCCTTCTTTTCTTCTTTTTCTTGACTGATTTCATTTTTCAGTCTCTCTATCTCCTCTTCATTTGCTTGACTGATTTCATTTTCCAGTCTCTCGATCTCCTCTTCCTTTGCTTGACTGATTTCATTTTTTAGTTTCTCGATCTCCTCTTCCTTTTCTTTTGTTAGATCAACAACTTTTGTTTTCAATCTTTTGATCTTTTCTTCTTTGTTTTCTAACTAAATCTTTTGCTCATATATGATTTCTTTATTGTCTTTGAGCTTTTCTTTTATTTCCAGGACATGCCTTTGATTGCTAAGCTCATCATCTTCCTTCTTCTTTTCTTTTAGTTGACTAATTTGTTTCTTTAGCTTCTTGATCTCCTCTTCTTTTTCTTCTAATTGATTATCTTGCTCATATATTATATTTTCATTGTCCTTGAGCATTTCCTTTATTTCCAAGATATGATTTTGACTATTTTCAAGAAATTCTTTAGTGTATTCATGAAGATAGCTATAGTCTAAATCATTATGGTCATAGCAGTATTCACAGAGACTCCAATCAACCTTTTGTTTGGAATTTGATAGTTCTTCTTCTACTTCTTCCATGAGATAAATGCTAACAAAACATTCTATTGTTGTATCTGAGTCTTGTTCTTTATTTGTAGGGGAGGATTCAATATCAACATTATTACAATCGAAATATTGTGGAGAGTCTTTACCTTTATTGATGGATGAGTCTTCATATTCTTCCTTGATAGGAATGTCTTATGTGTATTCACTTTTGATTTGATACATCTTTTCTAACTTTAGCCATAAGTCCTTAGCGGATGTGCATAGTCCTATGCTTGCCTTGACTATATCTGATAATCCATTGAGAAGGATATTCAATGCCACTTCATTGTTCTTCCTTGATTTTCTTTGGACTGTAATCTTGGATAGATTCTTTGAGGTAGTTAAGTCCAAGGGATTTCTTACTACTGAATTCCAAACTTCAAATCCCAAATCTTTTCATAATCTATTCCATCAAATAAGGGAGATTCAATTGCGGAGAGAGACATTTGTCCACCTATTTCTTTAGGATCTACCTTCCGGTGGTTAAATTGTGCTGAAGGAACCCGCTCTGATACCAATTTTTGAACACACCGCCCACACTAAGAGGGGGGGTGAATTAGTGTGTGGATTTTTTCTAACTTTTATTCTTTACAAGTTAGCAATTAAAACATATTTGAACAGATTAAGAACAATCAAATCATAATCACAATGGACACAAAATACACCAGATGTTTGTATATAATTTATATGAATATATGTGAATATAATAATAAGGATTTCCCCAACACCAACTAATTTATTTCAGCACCAACTGAAGTAAGGAACACCAGCTCCTCGAAGAGCACCAACTCTCAAGAAAGACCCAGCTTGTTGCAAGACCTAGCTTGTTGATAAAGCATAGTCTATCCAACTAGAGTTTAACCAACTCTAGTAGCAGTGATTCATTAATGAATCAATTATGTTTCATGATCAGAGGTATACAATCAACACTCATCACTGCACTTCATCTTCTCTCTGAAATTCACGCCTTCTTCACTTTGTCTTTCCTCTGATATTCACGCCTTCTTCAATTCTTCTTCTCTCTGATATTTGCACGAAACTCAGGTCAATATCCCCTTCATTTTCTTTGCAGGCCTCTCTTTCTTAGTGAGCCTATATTTTCCACAAGCACATCTGCTTTCCAAGCACAATTCTAGGTGAACCAATCGTGGTTGTATTTATACTTGTTTATGCTCAAAACTTGTTTTAGTTATTGGGCTGACTTGTGCAACAAGTTATAACTAACTTGTTCATTTACAAAAAATTTTGGGACCACCTGAGATCATTGTTTTCGGTCTTCAACTTTAAACCTAACATCCCCTTCACTTTCATAAATTGATCACAGGCATCGATCGATTTCCTTCGTCTCTGTGTTTACATAAATCAACGCTTCCTTCAAACCATGTTCATATGACCATTGGCATAGAACTGCAGGCTTATCAATTTAAGCGATGCATTCCATTCTTCCTTTTTAAATCTCTTTACCATATGACCAATAGCGTTATTCAGATGTCGGGCGAGACGAGCGCTTATCAATCAACGGTCACGATTCAATCTTCTGATGAGATGGATGACTGTTGTAACTTCAACACTTTTCCCTTTAGAACTTTTGAGTTTGAAACCTTTCAAAACTTCCGAATTAGATTTCTCGAACAGATCGGACGGCTTACGTTAATTTCACGGAAACAAATCAATCGTCAGATTTGATTCTTACAAGGCTTAATCTGACGGCCGAGACTTAATCAAGCATTGAGATGGATGGCCACCATTTAATCCGCGACTTCATTTATTATACTTACACTATCCTTCCATTATTTTTTGATCAATGGTTGAGAATGAAATCAAACAACAGATCGATGGTCAAGATCTCCTTCGGGTCTCAGGACTTCGGAGATTTTGAGTCTCAACCCCTTCTTTCCTCCGTATGTGAATCTTCCAGAGCTGACAAACCACTGACGTGTTTCCCTCTAGGATTAATGGTCGATATCTCCTTTGGGTCTCCGAACTTCAGAGATTTCAAATCTCAACCCCTTCTTTCCTCCGGAGTGATCACCTACTGAGTAAGTCATAAACGGTGGAGATCGCTTGTTGTCGGTTAACGCTTCCGCTTACACTATCCTTCCACTGTAGTAGATTGATGAACGAGAATGCTCTCAAAGTGATCTTCAGATCGGACGTCTCATGCCCACTTCGAGACTTTGGCATTCGAAACTTTGGGACTTTGGGCAAGTGTTGGTGGTAAAACTCCTGAAGCAAAACTCTCGGAGTGACGTAACTTGCTTACATCACTTGCTGACGTGTCATGAGATGAGTAGCTGCCACATGTCACTTTGATTCATGATTTTCATGTACCTGAAATGCCAAATCAACTTGACACTTGTCATTATCTGATTGCACCACGTGTCCTTGTTGACGTGGACTACTGACGTGGTCTATCGACATAGATATCCCGTTGTGACATATTCATCTCCTTGATCTAACGGCTGTCCTAACACCTGATGTATCTTAGATCGATGACTGAGAGCGACTTCAGACCTTCGTCCTTCGGGACTTTTGACATTTCTTGGTGATGAAACTCCCAAAGCAATTCTTCCGGAGTGATGTAACTTGCTTACGTCACTTGTAGACATGGCACGAGCCAATTTCCTCTTGATGCTTGTCATCATCTGATTATGCCATGTGTATTTGCTGATGTGGTTTGCTGACATGGTCTGCCACACGTCTCTTGCTGTTGTGGTCTGCTGACGTGGTTTGCCACATGTCCTTGTAGACGTGGTCTACCACATGTCTTGATGACGTGGTTTGCTGACCAACAACCCTGATCCAATGGTCATCGTATGTCCCCCAAATTCGATGGTCCTTATTCATTTTAGATTTCCAGGATTTGGGTATTTTGAATCTCAAACTGAATTCTTGAAGTGAGATTTCTCTGGAGTGTAACCTCCTCGCAACTTTAGATCTGAACTGAATGTTGTTCATTGATCAGGTGTTGAAATTACTAAGACAACTGAGAGGGGGGGGGGTGAATCAGTTGTTATTGTGCTTAAATTTTTTTAAGTCTATTAATACATTCTTAATCTTTCTTCAAGAGATCATCAACATTATACAACATATGGACAATAAAAGTAATGAGCATCAGTCACACATAAGATATACACAGAGACATATTTTCACGAGGAAACCCATAAAGGGAGAAAACCTCTTCTTCTTCGAAATGATAGGCAGTCTTTTAAGTTATGTACATCATCTATAATTGAGCACCAACTCAATGTGAGACTGCTACCTCTGTTTTACAAGCTGCAACTTGTTTCTCTAGCACCCACTAGAAGGAAGCACCAACTCCCCTAATGTTCCAACACCAACTGGATGGAAGCACCAACTTCCAGTTACACAAGCTCCAACCTATATAATAGAGAACACTTGTTCTCCCTTGCACCACCCTGCCACCCTGGTTTCTCTGGCTGCAACCAGAAGGAAGCTGCAACTCCCTGTGTTCAAGCACCCACTTGAACCTCTGAGGACAACAGTCCTCCCTAGCACCTCTCTTCCACCCTAGATTATGAATATGAAATACTGAAACTAATTACAGTGATATAGTGTTCAATAACAACTTACCAGTCTCATCGCTGTTCTGCAATATTTTGCTACTCAAACTTCCTCACTGTCTTCCAGCATGCATCCGCTGCTCATTCTGTTCTTCTGCCTTTTGTGATCTGTGTGCAATTCCCATTCAATGCACCTTTTGTTTCCTATCCATTTCAACTGCTGCACCACCCCTTTACTTCCTCACACATGCATTACTTCACCTCAGCAACAACAACATCATCACTTCTCTGTGCAGTGTTCTAATAGCTTCTATGCCCCTTGTGCATGCAATGTCCGCAATGCCTCCACCTGCTCACACCATGTTCATCGCCTCTACATCTCGATTTCTCTGTCTGATTATCATGGTAACCCTTCAGCTTCTCTGGCAGTTTGCCCATGCGTTCATCATCATTGGATGTCATGCTGAGATTCGTCATCCTCTCTGGCAGTCGAGACTCTTCATCTTCTTTGTCTTAGATGAGCTTATCCTTTCTGTTTTTAGCTACAGACTTCAATCCCCTTCCATCTGTCAATCGCCTGTATCAATAATCCTCAATCCACTGGAAGATGCCTTGAGACTCTTCATCTTCTTTGGCGATCATAGTCAGTCCTCTTCGAGTCCTCTGGCATAGATCATCATTTGTTTTAGCTGTTAAAATGAGAAGTGCAAAAGTAGCCCTGCGATCTTGTTCAACTTCACCTGCACCGTTGGATTGAATTCATAGAAACTTGCATTTACTTCGCCATTTCGTACTTCATCATTTCAGGATCCCCGTGGTAAAGATTTCGTTACACTCCATGTCATGATCCCCGAAAAGGAGATTTGTTTCTATAGCTCTTTTCCTCTATCTCTCGCTAATGTGACCAATGGCTGTGACCATGGTCTACACAAAGAAATGTTTTTCACTTTTTGCATTTCGACATTTAGGGACTTTGCATGTCGTGTGGTAGAGTTTCTTGATATCTCCATCTTCCAATTTCCGAAACTTCGAAGTGATTGATCGACTCACATAACCCCCTGAGATGGACGATTGACGAGAATTTAGAGTTTTTCCTTTTGGAGTTTCGGCATTTCGCATTTCGCGATTTCGGTTCTTGTTGTTCAGTGTTCTTGTCACTTCAAAGTCCCGATATCCGAAACTCCTAAATGGAGTTTACATCGGGGTTTCCCATTTCGCGAATTCGAGAGGTTAGGGAACCCCGTTCCTTTGACTTCCTAGTCAGCGAAATGACGATCTTTCGCCACATGTCCTATGGACCCAACGATCCAGATCTTATCAAACTTTATGGGCCTTCATCATGCCTGATCAACGGTTCAAATCAATTCTCGATTTAACGGCTGAGGATATTTCGTGATTTCGCATATCGCGAGTTCGAGACTCCTGTTGTAATGATCCTTGACATTTCTATCTCCTGATATACGAAATCCCGATAGCCAAAAATCTAAAATGGAGTATCAAACTTTACGGGGCTTCGTCATGCCTGATCAACAGTTCAAATCAATCCTCGATCTGACGACTGAGGATATTTCGTGATTTCACATATCCTGAGTTCGGGACTCCTGTTGTAATGATCCTTGACATTTCTATCTCCCGATATCCGAAATCCGATAGCCAAAACTCCGAAATGGAGTATCAAACTTTACAGGCCTTCGTCATGCCTGATCAACGGTTCAAATCAATCCTCGATCTGACGGCTGAGGATATTTCACGATTTCGCATATCGCGAGTTCAGGACTCCTGTTGTAATGATCCTTGACATTTCTATCTCCCGATATCCGAAATCCCGATAGCCAAAACTCCGAAATGGAGTTTGACCAACACTTTGATCTTGTCGTACGAACATTGTTGCGCTACTGGTCTTCCTGAACTTATCTTCTGTTCCTATTTTTCCATCGAAGCCATAAATGACAGGAATACTCTGATCTTGCCATCAATGACAAGAATACTCTGCCTATTAAACATGCCAACCATCATCCTCTGCCTTCTGTCTGAAAACATGCCAACAATCTCCCCCTTTGGAATTGATGGCAACCCCATGATGTAACTACACGAATGAAACATCTTAAAATCATGAAAAACATGCAACTATACCACTGTGACAATGCCACTGTAACATATACTCTGATCTTGAAATCATCACACTTTCTCCCCGTTTGACATCAATGTCAAAGAAAAAACATGCTCCCCCTGAGCTGTTGTAGTACATACTCCCCCTGTCAACTATGAACATCTTGGAAATACACCAGATATTCAATAAGTACTCCCCCTAACTAGGTCAACAGATTAGACACAAGAAATTATAACCTCCAACTTGTGATGAAGATATCCAAAAGGGGTTGCTGCTAATGGTTTAGTAAAGATATCAACAATCTGTTCTGTAGAAGGAATACAATTCAGCTGAACAATTTTGTTTTAACTTGTTCTCTGAGAAAATAGTACTTTATTGGAATATGCTTAGTATTGGAATGAAGAACATGATTTTTAGAGATACTAATAGCACTGGTGTTATCACAGTGAATTGGAATGGGTTCAGTGTAAGTCACCTTCAAATCTGCAAGAGTTTGAATCATCCACAAAATTTGTGTGCAACAAGTAGCAGCAACAATGTATTCTACCTCTGTAGTTGACAATGAAATGGATCCTTGTTTTTTTTCTAAGCCATGCTACTAATGAGTCACCCAAGAAGAATGCTCCTCCACTAGTGCTTTTTCTCTCATCAACATAGTTTGCCCAATCTGCATCTGAATAAGCAGTTAACTGGAAATTCTAATTTTTGGGATACCACAGACCATAAGTCATTGTTCCCTTCAAGTATTTGAATATCCTTTTGATAGCTACCAAATGAATTTGTTTAGGAGCAGACTGATAACGACCTACCATTCCAACAGCTTGCATTATATCAGGATAGGATGTTGTGATGTACAGAAGATTGCCTATCATAGAGCGATATGTCCTTTGATCAACATCCGGTGAAACATCATTTTTACTGAGCTTGCAACCAACCACCATAGGTGTGCTAACTGGAGAGGAATCTTCCATTTGAAATTTCTTCAACATCTCTTTCAAATATTTTTCTTGAGAAATAAACATTCCTGCAGAACTTTGTTTTACTTGTAAGCTAAGAAAATATGTCAGTTCTCCTATCATGGACATTTCAAATTCTATTTGCATAGAGTTAGAAAACCACTGGACATATGATTCATTAGTACAACCAAAAATAATATCATCTACATAAACCAAAACAACTAGTAAATTATCACCTTCAGACTTAATGTAAAGGTTGTTGTCAACAATACCTTTCTTGAATCCTTTATCTTGTAAAAATTTGTCCAGTCTATAATACCAAGCTCGTGGTGCTTGTTTCAGTCCATATACGGCCTTCTTCAACTTGCAAACATTATTAGGATTATATGTTAATGAGAATCTTTAAGGTTGATCCATATATACTTCTTCCTCTAGATCTCCATTAAGAAATTTTGACTTAACATCCATCTGATAAACTTTAAAGTTCTTATGACATGAATAAGTAAGAAACATTCTGATAGCTTCCAATCTTGCCACTGGTGCAAAAGTTTCATCAAAGTCCCAACCTTCAACTTGTGCATACCCTTTATAGACCAATCTGGATTTATTTCTAACAACTTGTCCTTTTTCATTCATTTTATTCTTGAACACCCATTTGGAACCTATTACATTTTTATCTTTAGGTCTAGGGACAAGCTCCCAAGTATTGTTCTTCTCAATCTAATCAAGCTCTTCATTCATTACTCTAATCCAATCATCATCCTGGCTAGCTTCCTCAAAAATTTTAGGTTCAGTCATAGATAAAAAGGCAACATGAGATTGTTTTGAGTCTTTAATCAATTTCCTTCTTGTCTGAACTCCTTTATTTATATCTCCAATTATCTGATTTTCAGGATGATTCTTTCTAATAATTCTGAGAGGTGATTTTTCTTCTTTCTACTGATTTGTGTCAGTCTGAGTATTCGTATCTTCATCTGATTCAGATTCCTCCTTTTCTGATCCTTGGACCTGCTCATATTCATCTTCAACTATATCTTCTGTTCTTGGTTCAACACTGCTTCCATTTCTGACTGGGATTTCTTTATCAACTTTTATGTCTATACAATCAACTAGTTTATGCAGTCTCTTATTGTAGCATCTGTACCCTTTACTATTTGTAGCATAACCCAAAAAGATACCTTTGTCAGCCTGGTCATCATATTTTCCAATATTTTCATCATTGTTCTTGATATAACATTTACTCCCAAAAACTTTAAAATGCTTGGTTGAAGCAGGTCTTCCAAACCATAGTTCATAAGGGGTCTTGTCACTGTGTGGCCCGAGATGAGATTTGTTAAGGATATGAATAGTTGTATGAATTTCTTCCACCCAATAAGTCTGAGGTATGTTCCTTTCATTCATCATTGATCTTGCCATTTGTTGTACTGATCTATTCTACCTCTCAACAACTCCATTTTGCCATGGAGTCCTTGGAATTGTGTACTCTCTTTTGATCCTATGCTTATCACAGAACTCTTTGAAGTTCCATGAACTAAACTCTCCTCCTCTATTAGACCTTACTGCCTTTAATATTTTTCCCGTTTGATTCTCAGTCAGAGCTTTAAACACTTTGAATTTTTCAAATGCTTCAGATTTTTCCTTTAAAAAGGCAACCCATGTTAGTCTAGAATAATCATCAATAATCAACATAAAATAGTTTTCTTTTCCTGTACCTTTTTTTCTTGATGGTCCACATAAATCCATATGTACTAACTGGAGAGGTTTTTCTGTTGAGGGGAAGTTTTTAGATTTGAACTGAGTGCGAGTAAGCTTTCCTATCTGGTAGGGTTTACAAACAAAGTCGTATGGCTTTGATATCTTTGGAAGATCCTTTACTGCCCCATTGTTTCTGAGCTTGATTATATGATCAAAATTTAGGTGTCCAAGTCTCCTATGCCACAACCAACTTTCATCATACTTGCTTAAGTGACATTCTTCTTTTTCTTCTTTTAACACATAGACATTATTTTATGTTCTTATCCCTTTTGCAATCAGTTGTCCTGAACTCAAAGCCTTTATTTTACAATCTTTAGAAGTAAAAACAACTTCACATCCTTTGTCACAAACTTGACTGACACTTAGTAGATTATGTTTCATACCATCTACAAACAACACATCTTGAGATTTTCCTTTGCCATTACTCAGGCTTACCATTCCTTTACCTTTTATTTTTCCTGGTGCATCGTTTCCAAAAGTTACATTCCCTGATTTGTTTTCACTTAAAGTTAGAAACTTACTTTTTTCTCCAGTCATATGTTTGGAACATCCACTGTCAATATACCAGGGATTCTTTTGTTTTTGGGTTGATAATACTAGTCCACACTTGTCATCTGCTTTCTTCTTCCAAACCTTGACATTTTCAGCAGTGGGGATCAAGTTTGGATTGTAATTCCTTAAGCAACAATCTGCAGCTTTATGTCCATAATTATGGCAGTTGCAGCATTCTGGTTCACTGAATAATAGATCATAACTATTGTTATGCTCATAAATGTTGTTGTGTTTCACCTGTGTCCTTCTCCCAGTCATCACATGATTTATAGTCTGTGATTGTTTGTTGCTTGGCTATCTCAATCTTTGTTGTGGAAGATAGTTATTCGTTGAATATCTTGATTATTGATATCTAAATTTTAAAGAACAGTTTATAGCTTTGTGACCAAAATTAGAGCAGAAAAAAAAATAACCATAGAAAAAACCTTTATACCTTGAAAACATCTGTCTTCTTTGAGGAGGTCGATTTCTTTCATGCCGGTAACCTTTCTGATCTACAAATTTGGTTCTGGTACTTTTTCTTTCATTCCTTCTTGGTGGTTGATTTTCTTTCTTTGTTTCTGTAGAGTGACTATTGTCAATGTTTGAGGATTTGACAAACTTGATGGGTTCTGTATTACTTGGATGATCACTACTTGATCCTTCTTCATATCCCAATCCAACTTTCAACTTTGGATTTCTTTGCTGATTTAGAATGGAGGTTAATCCTTCTGAGGCTTTAATACTTGGCAGATTTTGGTGATACAATCCCTTAAACTTCTCCATTTCTTTTCTGGTTTTTACTATCTCTTCTTCTAAGGCTTCACATTTGGCTTTCTTCTCTGACAACTGTTGTTTTAGTATGTCTTATATTTTCTTTGCCTCTTCTACTTTCACTTTGAGCAGGGAAAAGTCTTCATCAGGATGTTTACTGTCTTTCTCGAACTGTATCAACAATTGTTTTTGCTTTCTGTTCTTAATTCTGAGTCTGTCAATTTCTTCCAGTGCACTAATCAGTTCTCCTTCCATATCAACCACAACTTATTCATCATCATCATCACTGCCTATGCTTTTATTATCATAATCCTATTTGGCCATAAGCATGAAGTCATTTGCCTTATCTTCACAGGAAGAGTCACTATTGGTGTCTTCTGAGGAATTGTCATTATTTGCAACCAAACTTTTCTTCTTATTATATTTCTTGTATTTGTACTTCTTTTCATCATCAGAGTTCTGGTCCTTTTTCTGTTGGGGACACTTAGATGCAAAATGACCTATCTTACCATAGGTAAAGCATTTTAAGGGCAACTTCCCATGATA
>JASDQU010374402.1:68329-79572 GCA_032191745.1 Picea mariana | reverse complement strand
AGCTCTAACTTATCATCCTTAGAGGCTAGCACAACAGGCTTTGTATAACCAGTCTCTACTACATCCCAAACATCAGCACCCAAGGCCATTAAGTATGTTATCATTCTAATCTTCCAGAAGGAAAAATTTGTTCCATCAAACAGAGGGGGATTAGAGGCTGAAGTCCCTTCATGACTTGTCATGTTTAAGTTTACAGATCTACCTTTGAATAAAAGGAACCTTCTCTGATACCAATTGTTGAAATTACTAATACAACTAAGAGGGGGGGGGGTGAATTAGTTGTCTTTGAGCTTAAACAATTTTAACCATACTAAAATATTCTTAAACTTTTTTTTACGTGATCATCAACAATATACAACATATGGACAGTAAATTTAAAGAGAATCAGTCACACATAAGTTATACACAGATACCGATTTTCACGAGGAAACCCATAAAGGGAGAAAACCTCTTCTTCTTGGAAATGATAGGTAGTCCTTTAAGTTCTGTACATCATCNTCAAGTGATCATCAACATTATACAACATATGGACAATAAAAGAAATGAGCATCAGTCACACATAAGATATACATAGAGACAAATTTTCATGAGGAAACCCATAAAGGGAGAAAACCTCTTCTTCTTCGAAATGATAGGCAGTCTTTTAAGTTCTGTACATCATCTATAATTGAGCACCAACTCAATGTGAGGCTGCTATCGCTGTTTTACAAGCTGCAACTTGTTTGAGAGAACCGACTCTCTTGTTTCTCTAGCACCCACTAGAAGGAAGCACCAACTCCCCTAATGTTCCAGCACCAACTGGATGGAAGCACCAACTTCCAGTTACACAAGCTCCAACCTGTATAACAGAGAACACTTGTTCTCCCTTGCACCACCCTGCCACCCTGGTTTCTCTGGCTACAACCAGAAGGAAGCTGCAACTCCCTGTGTTCAAGCACCCACTTGAACCTCTGAGGACAACAGTCCTCCCTAGCACCTCCCTTCCACCCTAGATTATGAATATGAAATACTGAAACCAATTACAATGATATAGTGTTCAATAAAAACTTACCAGTCTCATCACTGTTCTACAAGATTTTGCTACTCATACTTCCTCACTGTCTTCCGGCATGCATCCGCTGCTCATTCTGTTCTTTTGCCTTTTGTGCTCTGTGTGCAATTCCCATTCAATGCACCTTTTGTTTCCTATCCATTTCAGCTGCTGCACCACCCCTTTACTTCCTCACACATGCATTACTTCACCTCAGCAACAACAACATCATCACTTCTCTGTGCAATGTTCTAATAGCTTATGTGCCCCTTGTGCATGTAAGGTGCGCAATGCCTCTACTTGCTCACACCACATTCATCGCCTCTACATCTCGAGTACTCTGTCTGATTATCATGGTAACCCTTCAGCTTCTCTGGCGGTTTGCCCACGCGTTCAACATCACTGGATGTCATGTTGAGATTCCTTAGCCTCTCTGGCAGTTGAGACTCTTCGTCTTCTCTATCTTAGATGAGCTTATCCTTTCCGTTTTCAGCTACAGACTTCAATCCCCTTCCATCTGTCAATCACCTGTATCAATAATCCTCAATCCACTGGAAGATGCCTTGAGACTCTTCATCTTCTTTGGTGATCATACTCAGTCCTCTTCGAGTCCTCTGGTAGAGATCATCATTTTTTTTAGCTGTTACACTGAGAAGCGCAAAAGTAGCCCCGCGATCTTGTTCAACTTCACTTGCACCATTGGATTGAATTCATATAAACTTGCGTTCACTTCGCCATTTCACACTTCGGCATTTCAGAATCCCCATGGTAAATATTTCGTTACACTCCATGTCATGATCCCCAAAGAGGAGCTTGGTTGCTACAACTCTTTTCCTCTATCTCTCACTGATGTGACCAATGGCTGTGACCATGGTCTACACAAATAAATGTTTTTCACTTTTCGCATTTCGACATTTAGGGACTTCGCATGTCGTGTGGTAGAGTTTCTTGATATCTCCATCTTCCAATTTCCGAAACTCCAAAGTGATCGAACGACTCACATAACCCCCTGAGATGGACGATTGAAGAGAATTCAGAGTTTTTCCTTTTGGCGTTTCGGTATTTCACATTTCGCAATTTTGACATTCTTGTTGTTCAATGTTCTTGTCACTTCAAAGTCCCGATATCCGAAACTCCGAAATGGAGTTTACATCGGGGTTTCACATTTCACGAATTTGAGAGGTTAGGGAACCCCGTTCCTTTGAATTCCTAGTCAGCGAAATGACGATCTTTTTCCACATGTCCTATGGACCCAACGATCCAGATCTTATCAAACTTTATGGGTCTTCATCATGCCTGATCAACGGTTCAAATCAATTCTCGATCTGACGGCTGAGGATATTTCGCAATTTCAAATATCGTGAATTCGGGACTCCTATTGTAATGATCCTTGACATTTCTATCTCCTGATATACGAAATCCCGATAGCCAAAACTCCGAAATGGAGTATCAAACTTTATGGGCCTTCGTCATGCCTGATCAACGGTTCGAATCAATCCTCGATCTGACAACTTAGGATATTTCACGATTTCGCATATCGCGAGTTCAGGACTCCTGTTGTAATGATCCTTGACATTTCTATCTCTCGATATCCAAAATCCTGATAGCCAAAACTCCGAAATGGAGGTTCAAAATTTACGGGCCTTTGTCAAGCCTGATCAACGGTTCAAATCAATCCTCGATCTAACGGCTGAGGATATTTCTCGATTTCGCATATCGCGAGTTTGGGACTCCTGTTGTAATGATCCTTGAAATTTCTATCTCCCAATATCCGAAATCCTGATAGCCAAAAATATGAAATGGATTTTGACCAACACTTTGATCTTGTCGTTCAATCATTGTTGCGTTGTTGGTCTTCCTGAACTTATCTTATGTTCCTGTTTTTCCATCGAAGCCATAAATGATAGGAATACTCTGATCTTTCCATCAATGACAAGAATACTCTGCCTGTTAAACATGCCAACCATCATCCTCTGCCTTCTGTCTGAAAACATGCAAACATCAGGATCTTAGATCGATGGCTCGATCTTTCTACGATGCAGTTGTGCTAGCTTATCCTATCCTTCCACTTAGAATGATCCAACGACTGATGGAAATTCGCAAAAATGAGATCTCATATCTTATCTCGCTTATCCTATCCTTCCACTCGAAATGATCTTACAATTGAACATAATTTGGGTTTGATTTGACAACTGGCGGGTATTCGGTTAATTAAATTCTCAATCGTTTTGCCTGACTTATCCTGTCCTTCCACTCAAAAGTGATCCAACGGTTGTAAATATTCTCGAAGCAGATCCACGATCAAGGATGATTGTGGAACCATGACTTGCGTGTGATTTAACTCATCACCCAAACTCCGTAATTGGAAGTTGTGCACTATCGTGGTATTTAATTCTCCTTTTGATCTCTGTAATTTGTCCCTGCCGTTGATCTGGCGATTGCACATTCGACAATTTAATCTGGATTAATCTGATCGCTTGTTGGATCAACCATAGTCGTCGATATACGAGTCTATGAGATTTGATGATCTAGACCAATTGAGGGATTAGAACTAGTGGGTTGTTTAATTCTTCTTTCGCTCCCCACAATTCATCCCTGCCATTGATCTGGCTTGTAGATCCGATGGTCACGATCCTCCAATGGTCCTCAAGCCCACAGTCACTCATATGACCGATGTCCATAATGTGAGACGGTCAACACTGTCAATTTCTTGATCAGATGGCTACTAAGTCTTCTCACTTTGATTGGACGACTGTTGAGGCTTCTCACTCCGATCTTACGCTTTTGATTCTGAGCTTTGACCTTTGCATACTGTTCGCTCCTCCTCCTGAGCTTACGCTTTCGATCTTCTGTATATTTTCCACTCCTCCTCCTGAGATTTTATCATAGGAACATTGTTGATCCTATCGTGATCAACAATAATCATGAATTGCTTCATATTGTTCGCTTCTTCTGCTAACTGATATACCGTGCAATGCCCTCTTCCTTCTGAGCTTTGATCTTCATTTTCTGTTGTACTACGTTTTCCCTTCTAAGATTTGATCTTCATATTGTTCGCTTCTTCTGCTAACTGATATACTATTGACATCAATGACAATATCATCTATGGTAAATGATAATTCATTGTAACAAAAAATCATCACATCAACTATTGACATTAATGACAATATGTCCAACAACTATGTGATTCATTTCACTAGTTTCAATTCCACTTTCATACCCTTGTGAGCATCACTTGATGCAATGTGTGATAAGTGGACAATTCAAATTCATGATAACATTAGTCAATTGTGATTAATGTTCATGGATCAATGACTTACTCTATGCAAATAATCCCAAAAGTGATATCTCATATGTTGCCCTCAATACTTAAATAAAAAGAGTCAAGGGAGCTCTAACTGAATAGTTCATAAGTGGCAATATTTGTTAAGGTTTTACAAATTGGGTAGCAAGCTAAGGGGGATAAACTATGGGGAAAAATCTATGGTTAAGCATGTTTGAGCAGAGGATTTTTGATATTGGTGACCTTCTTGCGAGGTTCTGGTTAACTGTTGCAAGGACTAGAGGTGATGATTGAGATTGATTTTTCTAGATTCAATCCCACTTCTTCACCCTTGTGGGCATCACTATATGCAATGAGTGCTTAGTAGACTATTCAAAATCACAAAATTGGTTAGATGTGACTAATGTACATGGATATGGGTGTATCAATGACTTGCTATACATAAATAATTTCAAAAATGATTTCTCATATGTTCGACTGTGAAAGCCCTTCAATGCTTAAATACAAATATTCAAGGGAGCTCTTATTGAATAGTTCATAAGGAACAATATTTGCTAAGGTTTTGAAAATGAGATATCTAGCTAAGCGGTGTTGACTATGGGGGAAAAATCGACGGTTAAGCGTGCTTGAGCCAAAGGAGTTTTGAGATGGGTGACCTTCCCAATAAGTATTGGTTACTGGGTGCAAGCCTTATAGGTGATGATTAAGGCTATGTGATTCATTTCGTTAGTTTCAATCCTACTTCACCCTTGTGAGCATCACCCTTAGCAATGAGTGCTAAATGGACTATTCAAAATTACGAGAAAATTGGTTAGTTGTGACTAATTTTCATGGATATGGGCCATATATTAATTACTTACTCTATGCAGATAATCCCAAAATTGATATTTCATATGTTGGACTGTGAAAGCATGTCAATGCTTAAATTAAAAGAGTCAACAGAGCTCTAACTAAATATTTCACAAGGAACAATACTTGCTAAGGTTTTGCAAATGGGGTAGCAAGCTAAGTGGGTTTGACTATGGGGGAAAACTCCATGGTTAAGCATGCTTGAGCTAGAGGAGTTTTGGGATGGGAGACTTTCCCAATAAGTCTTGGTTACTAGGTGCAAGCCACAAAGATGATACTTGAGGCTATGTGATTCATTTCACTAGTTTCAATCCCACTTCTTCACCTTTCTAAGCATTGCCCCTTACAATGAGTGCGGAGAAAAATATTCAAAATCACGAGAAAATTGGTTAGTTGAGACTAATGCTCATGAATATGGGTTATGGATTAATAAATTACTCTACGCATATAATTCCAAAACTGATCTCATATGTTGCAATGTGAAAGTCCCTCAATGATTAAATAAAAAGAGTCAAGAGATTTCTAATTGAATAGTTCATAAGGCACAATACTTGCTAAGGTTTTGCAAATGGAGTATCAAGCTATGTGGACTTGATTATGGGGGAAAATATCCGTCTCAAATAATATTCATGGATATGATTCATGCATTAATGATTTAATTTACACAGATAATCCCAAAAATTATATGTTATATGTTGGATTGTAAAAGCCCCTCAATTCTTACATAAGAAGAGTTAAGAGAGCTTTGATAGAATAATTCAGAAGGAACAATACTTGCTAAGGTTTTGCAAATGGGGTAGCAAGCCAAGTGGGCTTGACTACGGGGATAATCTCCATGGTTAAGAACACTTGAGCCAGAGGAATTTTGGGATGGGTGACCTTCCTAGGAAGTCCTAGTTACAAGGGCATGTCTCATAGGTGAACATTGAGGCTATGCGATTCATTTCACTAATTTCAATCCCATTTTTTCACCCTTGTGACTATCACTAGATGTAATGAGTTCTAAGTAGAATATTCAAAGTTATGAGAAAATTTGTTGGTTGTGTCTAATTATCATGGATATAGGTCATAGAATAATGACTTACTTTACGTAGATAATCTAAAAAATGAAATTTTATATGTTGGATTGTGAAAGCCCCACAATGCTTAAATAAAAAGAGTTAAGGGAGCTCTAACAAAATAATTCATTAGACATAATACTTGCTTAGATTTTGCAAATGGGGTAGCTATCTAAGTGGGCTCGACTATGGGGAAAAAATCCATGGTTAAGCAAGGTTATGTTAGAGGAATTTTGAGATGGGTGACCTTTTAGGCAAGTCCTAGTTATCTGGTGCAATCCCTGGAGGTGATGTTTGAGGCTATGTGATTCATTTCACTAGTTTCAATCCACTTCTTCACCCTTGTAAGCATCACCCATAGCAATGGATGCTAAGTGGACCATTCAAAATCACAATAAAATTGATAATTGTGATTAATGCTTATGGATATGGGTCATGGATTATTGAATTACTCTACATAGATAATCCCAAAAATGATATCTCATATGTTGAATTGTGAAAGTTCCTAAATGCTTAAATACCGATACATGTTACACATTTATATAGTTTAGATGATGTCATTGATGATTTGATTGGATGGATATGCTAAGAGAATCAAGAGTGATACATGTTACATACTTTTCCAAGTCAAAAGATGTTATTGAGGATTTGATTAGTTGCGTAAGTAGGTTGGTGATATTCCTAGAGTTCGATTCTTGAAGATGTAACATGTTTATTCTTATAAAAGAGAAGAGCAAGTGAGGTGATCCCTAATGATCAACCTAGTGCATAATGATTGAGGATGATCCTCATTTCCTAAGATCACAAACTTATAGTATCCCAACCTAGTGATAGAGGAATTACTTATAGTAACCCAACCCAATGATGGAAGCATTATAAAATCACTATGATCCAAGTATAATAATAATAATAATAATACCTATTCAAGACCAATCTAAAATTTTCCATGCAATCACCAAGAACCGTTCATTCATGTAGCAACAAAAGAATCTATTCATTAAATCAAAGATGGAAAGCGATAACAATAGAACTCACATTTGTTCTAAGATTGCTTCATTACAATGAAAACACCTTCTAGTAGAGATTTTTAGTGTTATACGATTGGACAAAACTATAAAAAAAACCTCTGTTTTAGGTAGCATAGGATTTACATGTAAACAAGGTAGCAGAGGTTTTAGTAGAGGTTTTAATGGATTTTCACTATAAGTAAAAATTCTAGGTGGTCAATGTTTCTAGTGAAGGTTTTTTTGTCGATGCACTTATATCAATAATGCAAACCGATGCATCAAATATATACAATACATATTAGTGTGCTAATATTTGATACACACTGAGGCTTCAAAACATATAGACTACACATTGTGGTGTATTATATATTTTTGAATCCCCGATGCATATTTTAGATATTGAAAATATCATGGTGCTTCTATCGATAATACACACCAATGTGCTTTCTTTTATACACATTTGGGCTTTAAAAACATATATGACACACTAGTGTGTATTATATATTTTTGAAGTCTTAATGCATATTTTGTATAATTAAAGCATTGGTTCACACCGCAATGTCTTGTAACTATTACAATACCAATACCGACAATGTGAAAGGAACAATGCCTTTGTTGTCGTTAGGAACACTACTTTTATTACACGTATTTTCACTAGTTTGTGGTACTTATTAAAATGCACCGGTGCATAAATAAATATGAACGACATTGTTGTGATCAAATGAGCACAATGCATCGATATGTGTCAATGATAAAATTTTCCACATTTTGGATATGCAAATGCAAATTCGTGTTTCTTTTAACAAAAAATCAATTAACAATAAGAAAATCAAATATTTGATAATAATATTGATTTTATATTTTAATTATTACATTTGCATATATTCATTGCATTAATGTGTTGTATCATTTGAACAAATATATTAGCTAATTATATCTATGTTCATTGTTATAATATAAATCGTCCATATATTTAGCAAACAACATAACATTTTATGACACTCAACGAATCAATATAATAATAAATCCATTTTATTATATATGAATAAGAGAATCTTCATCTTACAAAATGTGGCAATCATAAGGTCCATTATAGTCAAAATGTCAATAAATAATCATTATAATTATTGGTAACATGTCGTCATCTGATTGAAACAATATGTCCACATTAAACAAAATGTTTGATTTTCACAAAAAAAACATTCCGAAATATACAACTTGTAACATTCAATTTCGGTGAACATCATTCATCGCTTGAACTAATATTGTTCCTCAAGTTGCTTGCATGCTTGATTTCTTCATCACTTGTAGGAAAATTGTAGTTGGGTTATTTGGAATGTTTTGTTGATTGAATTGATTTTGCCATTCTACCTCTAAATATTCCATCAAGAAACATAAAAATAAAGAGTAATGATTATATTTGCATTTTCTAGTACAATATACATGATTGCATAAATCGAAAAGCGTACCATAGTAGCAAATGTTTCATTAAAAATACACAATCTTTCAAAGCCATGCTTCATATTGTCTTTTAAGATATCTTATGTTTACTCCACTCTATACTTTGTTATTGCAACTTTTATACACCACTATAAAGCATATCTATAATTACATGTTTCTTGTTGTTCTATTAATTATAAAAGAAGGGAAGTAAACAACATAGTTATTTATAAATTGTTCAATCAACTTTTGATACTCCCACATATACTCACAACCTATACTTAATCCAATGTCAATCAAATGTTCGGATGCCTCTTCTTTGTATGTTAACACCTCTTAAAATACATCCATGGATAATTGTAAATGAATTAAAAATATATACATCACAACAAATATGAAATCTTAAGTATGGAAAATGAAAGTACTCGTAAACTTTATGATCAATTATTTTTTTCCTTGTTATCCCATCTCATGTGTTGAATGGGTTCCATTTTGTTTTATTTTATGCAACAAGAAAACAATTGAAAAATAGTATTTCATGGGATAATTAAACTCTATGTACATAAAATAATCAATGATTACATATGTTCAATGCATGTTTTTGTTGAGATGGTTCCTCTCACAATGTAATTATTATCATTTCTTTAACCATCTCTTTGTACACTTTTTCAACATCTCTATCAACATGTTTCAAATATCACCTTTTTCGTCCTTTGAAATTTTATCAATCTTCTTAAAAAACGAAAAACATAATAAATTTTTTGATGAATATTTATATGAAAATGAATATAGCAAAAAATATTAATTTGGTAATTTTTTAGAATAGTATATGCATATTATATAAAAACATGTTTAACAATAAATCTTTTTAAATGGTTCTTTTTCGTTATTGTATGTTTTTTATATTGCAAGTCTCACAGATCTCATTGACCATTGCTCAATAAATGTCTGTTGTAGTTTATTTATAACTTGATTCTCTGCGTATTGGATTTATTTTTATACTATAAGTGAAAATAATGTCAATATGTTCTTTCCTCTATATCCTTCGTATTTTAATAAAAGTTTTTCCATTTCTCATTAACTTCCAGCACTACTCTAGGTGAGTTGGGAACAAATTCATCACCCTTTATATCCTTCATAATTTTTCTCTTCTTAGGACAAACTTTTGTTTCTCACTATCAATTTTTGCACAACATTTAACAAATGTAAAATTGAATGTTTGAAACATGTTAGCGATTATTGTTAAGAAGTACATTACTAATAAGAAATCAAAGAAAAATTTCATATTGATTACCTTTTGATCCACTCAATTCCTCTCTTTGCAACATTTCCATAAATATTTTACGCTATTTTTCACTCATATTTCGAACAATACTATAGAGTTTCTTCAAGTTTTTTCTTTGCATGATATGCATTATCCAAACATCATTTAAAATTACAGATAATTCAAATATATTACCTTTATATTAAAATTTAAAAGAACTTGACATGTTCTCTTTTTGGGATGTGCTTTCCTCACATTCATTACTATAAGTTATTTTCTTTGATATTTTATCAATAAAATCCCAACATGATGAGATACATAAGTTATGAAATATGTTTTACACTCTAAATAAAGAGCTTCAATCTAAAACAGTTTTTGGGTTTGGTGGCATGTTCATTATAGTAATACACACTGATGCATCTAATATAATTTTACGCACCAGTGCATCCTTATTGTATGGTACACTCCATTAAACTTGATTCTTAAAAAAAAAAAGGTAGTGTTGAATGGTTTGCTTTACAAAAAAAGTACACCAACATGCGTTTATTGTATAATATGCATCGTGGATCATGATTTTTTTAAAAATATGATTGTAGTAGGGTTTGAGATCCAACGCAATGAGTGGTCCCAATGCAACAAATAAGCCATATATACAAATACACAAAGTCAATAAATATCCATTACCTACAAGAAAATATCATTCTGAAATAGTAGAGAGAGTAAATCCCTAAAGCTAGACTTGGCAATAACATAAAACAAAATAGAAGCAACAAGAAAACAAAAGGTTTTCAACATTGAAGTTAACTTTGAAACCTTTCTATTTTCTTGAAAATGCATTCTAAATATCAATATGAATAATTAAAAAAATTATGGTTTTTTTAATCAATTGGAGGAAAATTTGAGATGAATAGAATACAGTTACATACCTAAACTTCTCCTTTGCATATTTGTTTGTGACATATGGTGATCCCTTATAAATTTGGCCCTTTAGAAAAAATTTCCCACTCCAAATTCCTCCTTCGTAAATGTCCCTTGTACAATTCTCCCCTCTAACTTTTAACAAAATAATGGAACAATGATTAGTTTTTTTTTTTTTTATTGAACTCACTTCTACAAAGTGGAATTCTTGCTCATTTTTCACTCGATATTTTAATGCATTGATGATAAATGTGCATACTTTTTTTCTTAAGTTCAATATGTGGTGCACCTTTAAGATTGAAATAAACTAGCATGTTATATTGACTTAAATAGACCATTGAATGTTGTATCATAATTTAGTGCACCGGTGTGTTTAGGATGGATATATATATAT
>JASDQU010374402.1:23363-46561 GCA_032191745.1 Picea mariana | reverse complement strand
GGGCTCAAAATTGAGCCTTTATTATTTTGTGTCCTACAAATAGCACCCAAACTTCCACGATATACAAATTGACAGGCAGACTTGTGGGCTGGTTGGATCAACATTGCAATTCTATTGTCCCATGTCCTCCAAACAACACTCAGAGTTCCGTAACATACAAATCGACAGGACCCCACGACTAGTGGATTCAAGATTGCAATTGTTTACGGATGGTCATCCTATAACTTTATTTAAAAACATTATTTTCAAATATTAAATATTGATATTGTACACTTGAATTACATTAAATTATTAAAGGATGTTAAATCGCTTATTTTTAAAAAAATGAAGGAAAGAAAAGAAAGTTTTTTTAAAATTCTATCACCGCAAGAATAAAACAAACCAATTTGAATTTTAAGGGCCTCTTGTTCATATGATAGCACAATTTCACTCCGCACAATACATATTCGTTCATTTCAAATTATTCCAAGACATTAATTTTACTGAGTTCATCGATTAAGCAAAAATGCCAAAACAACGACCAATTTGAATTTTAAGGGCCTCTTCTTGATATGATAGCACAATTGCACTTCGCACAATATATATTCGTTGATTTCAAATAATTCCAGGACAATAATTTTTCCAAGTTCATCGATCAACGTAATTTTCTAAAACAAGCCACATACTACATTTGCGTCACAACGCCATAGAAATTTTCAGGCGGATCTGCGGGCCAGCTGGCTAAAAAATTGAATTATATTGTTTCATGTCCTCCATACTACAGTTGGAGTTTTGCAGTATACAAGTTGAGAGACGATGCACACAACCAATAACCAACCAAACTTCAAACATGCTGCAAGCAAGTTCCCAAAAGGTTCCATAGAGCAGGACCCATCGACCTTTGCACCAAACAATTTGATATACAAAGAAAAGACATCGCCGCATTCGTTTTCTCTTGCATCTAGTATATGTTCCCAGTATAAAATAACCGGGGTCATGGGATATATGGGATTTGCTTCCATGCTTCCCATTTTTTGGACCGAACAATCTTATGCATATGCAATCCCAACTAGCCAAGTTCGACGAACATTCATCTGGATGTTCAAGAAATATTGCAAAGACACATGAGATATTTTCGTTTCCTGCCGAAGTTTGATATATATGTTTTTTTCCCTTCTTCAGAAGATATGAAAAATTGTATTGTCCTCATTTAAGGTGAATTTGTTGTGTATCTGAAGCTCCCACAACATGTAGACACTGCTTGCCTTTTTCTGTAGATACGTTTCATACAACAACTCTGCCAACTTAGGAAACACATTTTGTAACAGAGGCCGCCTAATCGTACAATGCACGATTGTGTTGCCCATGGTTCAGATGACACCACTGACGCAATGTCCATATATATATGGACATTTTTCACTGCATCGCAGACAATCAATCATATCATCACTTATCAAAGTGGAGGCATGAGCAGGAGAGTTGCATTTTGCACATACAGGTTCAAAGGGGGTCGAGTACACATTGGCTGCAACTAAAAAACCTTCAACCTGGGAATGCGAGCATAGGAATTAATACATTGAACAATATAATACAAAACTGCACCCGCCCTCCCCTTAAAAAAAATAATAATTAAACAGGCCGCAAAAATTCATTGAAGGACATTTCTATAAGCAAAGTGAGGATGATTTTGTGGATGTATATGCACAACAATTGTAGAGCTAGCTAGTTTCATCAGATACTCTACTATATCTGCTCACAACTCTGTTACAAATGTTGCCTGGTTTGTTCGAAAAATCCTTTCTCTAACATCCCTTTTCTTTGTTATATTTTTGAACAACATAAGTAAAATCTTCCCTTTATGCAATTGATGCTCGATTGACAAAAAAAAATTTGAATATGTATCGAACAATTGTAGCTGCAACATGGAACGGTGCAATATTTGTGTAACTTACCTGAGATACATGCACATGGGAAAGTAAAGTATGAAACTGAATATGAAAAGCGGTACCATTTCCTTGTCGTTGTCAGACTCTCCATCCTTTATATGGAGAATGTGTTGCGAGCCAAGTTTTCTCGCCAATGTCACAGTTGTGCCAATCATTCCGATTGGGTAAATATCAGTGCTTTGTACAAGCTGGTTGATAGTCGAGTCCGGGACGAAACGATATTCTGAACAAACAACGAATTTTTTTTCCACAATGCTTGTTTCGTTGAGCGAAATAATTCGATCACAATCACCACGGTCATATAATTTTTTGGGAAATATATTAAAATTTGTAATGGATATCCCATTACCCAACAATATCTTTTCTGCATGTTTTTGGACAAGTTGTGGAGGAACAGTCAGTGTCACTATCATCATGGCCTCCTTTTCTGTTATGTCAACATGCATAATGGATCTACTTTTGTTTTCCTTGTCCTAGTAGGTGCTATAGACGACCATTATGTCCCCAACAAACACTTATCTAGTTCGATGGTTGTTTAAGCCGTCTATTGATAGTACTTTGGATGTTACAACTCTAGACCTGGTGACAATTTTTGAATAGGAAAACTAAAGTGAATGGTAGTGTGCGTATTTTTTTTTCTTCTATATTCTTCTTTCACTGGCATAAATATACAAGTAGACGCATAGCTTTGATGAACTATGGAGCCAGAGTTTTGCAACCACACCTCTTAGTCTGCGGAACATGCAACATGTTCAGCTTCTTGCTTGTACTTGTTGATATTTCTTGCGAGATGAAAACCATGTATTGCAGATGAAATCAACATATCTACCATGCCATAGATGAATATATACCCAAGGATATTTGTTTAGTAAACATAGTAAGAGCAGAGTGTATGCATCTTTACCTTTGGCCTTGTCGGTTTGTTGATGTTTAGGATGACTAACTGCTCATGCCCGTGTCAGTAGTCCAAATTTTTCCGATGCAAGCATGTGCAGATGAACATTAGGACTAAACAAGCATATGCATTGTATACTGTCCATCGCAAGGACCAAATAACCATAAAATTGTATGCATCTGATTTTTTTAACTGGACAAATGTTTGACAGTAAACAAGGCGTGATGGTGGGGCACCATGGCCAGTCTGTATATCGCGGACCCTCAGAAGCCAGGGGAGAAATCTTCAACCTGTCAGCCCGACACCTACAATCGAGAAAGATGTAACTATGGAATCAGGTAGAATTGCAACCACAGATGTGAAACCGTTAGTCCGCCAATAGGCGCACCATGGAATTTTTGGAAAGCACACTAAGTAGATGAATTAGAAAACAAAAGGGATACTAGAAAATGGAAAAAGTAGAAATAGGGAGGGAAGAAAGGCCCATTGTTGCCAAGCCATCGTTTTCAAGTCTAATATTATATTCCCCAACCCGGTTTGTATATTTAATTTACCAGCACACTTGGTATACCTTTTAGAAGATTGTATCACAAAACCTTCTGCTGTTGCACAAAACAATTCATCTCCCTGTCCAAGCAACCTGTTATTTCCAAGGCAGCAACGCCGAATATGCAATGGACATGAAGACAAGTTAGTATGAAGACAAACATCTAAAAGAAAGAGAAATAGGTCTATTTACCCACCAAAGAGCCCATCACCATCTCTATCTATTCTGTTTGTTTAAATGTACCAATGCAACGAAAAGACAATGGACATGAAGCAGGTTAGTATGCAAGAAGGCATGTAATGAAGATAACTTACCATGTAGGAAGACACACAACGTGTACATATAATAAACTAGGTGAACACATATATAGACCACAAATGAAATACAAAACAATGCAATATGAAATAAAAGTACAAACATGCACCTTTCTATATCCTCTTCAATCGATGCAGTCAAGACTCCCTCGTTTTCTCCAGCTATTCTATTTGTTTGAATGTGGGAATACACAAAATACAATGAACATAAATAAAAGCTGGTAAATATGTACATAGAGTAAAATAGACTCAATGAACATTCTAGAAGATAGGCAGAAACATGAACCTTTGCGCTTCTCCATCCATGGCTGTTAACGTGTAATTTATTTTTCCCTGCCCAAAAGATATTACAAGCCACAAAATATCCTACAATTACATGGCCGTAGCTAAGTGATTTCTAGTTTTTTGCGGAAAATTACTCAGATATGCTTCCACCGATGGAAATACATGTTCTTTATCCTCTACATAGACTGTTGTGCCCACGATACAATTTTTTGGTTTTCTGTGGAAAACTACCTAGACATGCTTCCAGACATCCAAATATAATCTTGTAGAATATTTGTTGTACATATCATACCTCAAGCACAACACAAATTGTATAATGCGCACACTAGTCTATGTAGAGGAGAAAGAACATGTAATGTCATATCGGCACATCTAACCATACATGGTCTATAAATGTAGCTGGCATATGCTTTATTCTAACTAAAAAACAACGGATATTGCAATTTCACATGTAATCCTCGAACAATTTTGCATGCAACTATGTTCTTTCATGGCAACACTGAAGCACCAACAAAATCTCACAGAATAACAGATATCGACCTCAATAGTTAGGGAAAATAATAGAACTTCATGTTGACCCCTGGGTGCAGGGGCCGAACACCGAAAAGCGCCCCAAAAAACAATAATAATCCCCCCAAAAAAGAAAAAAGAAAAGCTCCAACCATCGCCGCTAGACCCCAACCCTGCAAGGCTGAATCAAACAAAAGAAAACAACAAGCACCAGACAACGAGAAAGCACGAACAAGATGAACTGCACCCCAAGGGCCTTAAAGTGTAAAATCGAGCCAAATAAACAAAGCCAACAACCCACGAACCAACGAACCAACAAGAACCACCGAGCCAACAAACAACATATGTATCTCCAACGATTACGAAACTGTAGCCCAAGCACAGAAGGAACCAAAAACATACGAGGACCATGCCACTACAAATAAACAAACATTCTTACTTGCAGACTGCAAACACTGAACAACAAACAAGGAATAGAAAATGAAACTATGGCATCGAAACTTACTCTAAAACGTTGAAATGCAGAAGCGCAGGTCGACTCGCAAACGGAACAACAATAAGCAACAACCGAGAAACCAAAGAAGAAAAAAAACTCACCGAACCAGTAAAAAATGTATGTGGCTTCAACAATAACAAAATTGCATTGCAAAGGTAGAAGAAGGATGAAACATATAATGGCTGTTGAACTGGCGATGGACAAACAAGACTGTGCAAATTCATTGTAACTGTATGGAAAATTTCGAGGAAAAATGTACTCCGAGAAGCATATTTACATAAACATTTAAGGTTGTCAAGTTGTCTAAGGACCTCGTGGTATGAAAACATTTAAGCTGCCAAGCCTATTGGAGGACGTCGCCTCATGTAAACATTTACTCTGTCAGGCCTATTGAGGCATCTCGAAAAAAGTGTCAATACATTTCAACAAAAATACATCCGGCAAGGACGTTATAAACTTTGGAATTCTCAATCACTATAAAGCTTGGATATCAAAACATTTCAATATGCTTAGTACATATCAAAACTTTGGAATATATTCAGCTAGCATAAAATGCTAATACAAACATTCGAACTAATGCTAGCATTAATCCAGCTACAAGAAATATACAAGAAAAATGTATGATTCAAAAAGACTGTATACAAGAAAAAGTTTGGATATGTTTCCATATAAAACATTGGGAATAACAAAGCCGAAAATAACACCTCCAATCTCTTATCCAATCAGATCAGTACATATATGGTACTTTTTATTATATAAAAATATATGTTTTCAATTCCGTAGCTCCAACAATAGGTATTATGCAAATATTTATGGTCAAAGGACAAGCTAATATGTAGACAACGACTTATCGATTGCTATAGTCCCTCTATGCCTACGACAGAGACTAATATAAAGGACACATTGCACATTTATGTGTGAGATGTGTGGATTGAATGCACCACACAAGTTTTTTTTTTTTTAATTGAAAAATAAAACAAATTAAAGTCGAATTCAAAATTTTAAATTGCTAAAAATGTAAATGAGGTCCATAATATATGGCTTTGGTTATTTTTTGGGTATTCAATGTGTTTTCCATTATTATTATTATTTATTTATATATTTGATGGTTCAAGGATTTTTTTTTCCTTTCACTTTGTGGCATGACTTAATCATTTTCACCTTCTTGGATCACTATGTTTATTTTATATTTTCTTTGAAAAGACTTATTGTTTATTTAGAAAGGGAAATGAGCTCTACTTAGCTAAGCGAAGAGAAAATTGGTCTATGCACTAGGTTCCTATGCATTCATCATAGGAGACATATTAGCATGGGATTGACATTCCTTTAATGTAATCATACTTTTGATGTCAAGACTAAAAGAGAATGACATGTAGTTAGTGGAGGATGAGATAATGTTTAGTGCACTATCATTCTTGAAGTCAAAATTGAAGAACAAGCTTGAAAAAAAATCATTACATAGTTTCTACTAATAATACAAATGTTATGGAGAGTTTCATGTAACTAAGAAAGAGGTATGGTTATTGGTGTTGGTAGCACATGGAAACAATATTTTTATATATAATTCATGATCATTTATTTCTTCATTACTTTTCTACAACTCAATTTTGGGAGTCAATATGTAGTAGGATCCAACAATAACAGACATTGCATGTGTTGCCCTTAATGGGATTAAAATGGGTGATAAGACTTTGACTATGCACCATGCTACTACCAGGTATATGTATACATGATGGAATAATAACCCTTTATGAATCTACATATCTTCTTTCCCATGCTTAATTTTGGAAGTCTAACCGAGACTATCTCTTTTTCATTTGATAGCAGTGGTTAGCCAAAACCAGAGTAGGAGAATGTCTTGGCACAGACTCAACAACATACAGGTCTAACTAAGACTATCTCTTTTTCATTTGATAGTAGTATTCAACCAAAACCAGAGCATGATAATGTCTTAGCACATACTCAACAACACATATCTTTACAGGTGAGGCTTTTTCAATTGTCACAATATTTTTTCACATAAAAGTAATTGATGCGTCTTTCAAATTTGTTATTGTTTTATGTTTATCTGATATATCCTTTTGGGATTTGGTATGTAGTAGTATCCAATAGTGATAGAAATTGCATGTGTTTTCCTTAATGGGTGATAAGACTTTGGATGTGCACCATGTTATTGTCAGGCATATATATACACAATGGAATAATAACCCTTAATAAATCTACATCTCTTGTTGTTCATGCTTAATTATGGTAGTCTAATTGAGACTGACATGGAATGACTTAATTGTTTCACCTTTCTTATCGCCTAATTTTTTTTCACATAAGAATATCTCTATACGAATAATGACAATGATATTAATATTTTTGTGGCTAGATGTTGTTGGTTCTAAAATTTGTTTAAAGACCATTGTTTCTTGTTGTTAGTTGCTCATAAACAAGTTTTTTGCATCATGTACACATGTTTAGCATTTTGACAATCTCTACTTGTTGTTTAGAAATTTGACATGCTAGGATTTGTTTTGTATACGTTAGGGAATAGGGTGGAACACACCATGAAACAAAAAAAACAGTATTGCAGATAATCGAAGAGGAACAAAACCAGAGGTGGTGTCTAAAGACATCGTTGTAGCACTTAAGCAAATATTACTATGATTAGAACATCACAATGCATATTGCACATATTTATTTGCATGATCTATTCCACAATCTCAATTGATGATAATGACCCAAGGGGTCTGCTATTTATAGCTTCAATATCTAACCAACTTCCATAGAATATGGAATATCTTGTCCACATATAACCGTCAATTGTTAGAGTTGATTCCACCAAATTTGCGTTGTCGATTTGGATCGACAAGGATACTCGACCCAAAGGACTATGCATACAAATCGTAGTTGATTGTTGGGCTAGTCAATCTGCTGCTTGATTATCTACGATTGTTGTTTGACTTTCCGACCAACAGGCATGTCCACTGCTCGACCGACTAATTTAGTGTGTTGGTCGATCATCCGATTGATTGTATCCAGATGTAGGTCGACCTCTTGACCGACTGAACCCAGGATATGTGTGATGAACCATCAATTCTTGATGTTTGAATACGCCCCCATCAACACATGTCTATGGAGATTGAGGAGGTGAAATTATGTCATTATGACACCCCCCCATAATTGCATCTTATTGAAGCCCAAGCATCATGTGGATATTGATAAATACAGATTCAACTAAAGTTTTGATGGAGATATCAACAACCTGATCATCTAATCTATAATGTTCAAGAGAGACAACGTTCTCATGAACCAACTATGTCAAATAGTGAGCATGGAGTTCAACATGCTTCATCTTACTATGAGAAACAATATTTCCAACAATCTGTATAACTCTTTGGTTATCACAATAGATTGTAGTTGAGGTCTGAACATGAAAGCCAAGTTCTCCCAAAAGTTGGCGAATCTGTATTGCTTTAGTACCTGCTTGAACGATGCCACAATATTTTGCTTCCATAGTTGACAAAGAGACTACCTTTTGTTTCTTGTTTGACCACACCAATGGTCCAATGCTAAAGTGAAAAAAATAACCAGAAGTGGACTTCCGATCATCACTGTCGCTAACTCAGTCAGAGTCGGTGAAGCCGACCAATGAATCTGAACTTCGACAATACTTGATACCAAAATGAATGGTACCCTTGAGATAACAAACAATTCATTTGACTGCTTTCCAATGACTTTCTTTAGGGTCCTGCATAAACCGAGAAGCCACACTAACAACAAAGGAGATGTCAGGTCGACTATAAGTAAGATAAATAAGACTACTGACCAATTGTCGATAAATAGTAGCATCAACTGTAGGAGTTTGATAGGTTTTGGTAAGATTTAATCTAGACCGAAAAGGAGTAGCACAAGGCTTGTAGTCATCCATCTTAAAATGTGTCAATAGATCCATCACATATTTATACTGAGAAATGAAAAGGCCATCACATAGTGGTAATACTTGAAGACCCAAAAAATAATATAGAGTACCAATATCTGTCATGTCAAAGGAGCCATCAAGTTGTTTCTTCAATATAAGGATGAGATCATTATTAGTGCCAGGAATGAGTAAATCATTTACATATCCAACAACAATCGAGGTGGCTCCATTGGTAGGGAGTACATACAAGATGTGATCAGATTCACAACATTTGAAACCAAGGCGAAGAAAGAAATTGTTGATATTAGCATACAAATCTCGGGGAGCCTACTTCAAACCATAAATTGACTTCTTGAGTTGACACATCAAATTTGAATCTCTCACAAAACCAGGTGGATGTTCCATGAAAATTTCTTTAGATAGGTCTCCATGAAGAAATGTGCTCTGCACATCCATCTGACGGATTTTCCATCCAAAACGAGCAACAGGGGAAATAATTAGTTGAACATAGTTCATCTTTGTGGTAGGGGAAATTTTTTCAATGTAGTCGACGCATTCTTGTTGTGAAAATCCCTTCGCAACTAGGAGTGCTTTATGTCTCTCAAAAACAACTTCAGAGGTAAATTTGGTCTGGTAGACCCATCGACACTTGGTAATGTTCTTTCCTTACGGTTGGGGAACTAAGTCCCAAGTGTGATTCTTTGACAAAGAATCAATTTATGTCTGCATGGCCCTCTCCCATTTAGGTCATCCTTTAGCATCTAAGTAGGAAAAATGATTAGAATTTTCAAGTACACGAGTCATCAAGGAAACAATGACAAGTTGCTTTTGACTTCGAGTTTTTTTTTCTTCTGAAGGAAACATCCCCAACATCTTCTCCAACAACTTCAATTGTCTTCACGCCCCATTTGGTTAGACAAGAGATATGTGTATTGCAGTTCAAAACTGTAGGTCGATTAGAAATCAAAATGTCTTTAGTCAGCGGACCAATCGAAACAGAGGATGATGGACTAGTCGACTCAGAGGTCGACGATCTAGTTGAAACAGGAACATTGTTTGATTGTCCAGTCGAAGGACCGAAGTATGGAACAAGAGAACCAGACTCATAGACAACATCAAAGGGAATATCCTGCAACAATTCATAGGAGACATTCAACAACTTAATTTCATAAGACTTCTCACCAAACAATATATTTTGTCTGATAATGATTTGTCGTTTGACAAGATCAAACAATCGATAGGATTTTTACTCTTGAGAATATCCCATCATGATGCAAGCATGACTCTTTGCATCTAACTTCTTTTTGCAATAATAGAAAATGTGAGCCCAGGAAACACATATAAACACACGAAGGTGTTCGACTAAAGGATTATTTCCACACCATCATTCGACTGGAGTCATGGAAGGAACAACTCTAGTCAAGATGCGATTGAGCAGATAATTTGCACAATACACCACTTCCACCCAGAAGCGAGGAGGTATATATTTATCCTGCAAAATACATCTATCCATTTCGACTAATGTCCAATTATTGCATTCCACGATATCATTCTATTGAGGTGTGTGAGGAACCGACCACTACCAGTCAATACCATATCGAAGTAGGTATTCTTCAAAATTTTTATTGACATACTCACCACCATTGTCTGATCTCAAGAATTTGATGGGTCAACCACATTTATTTTCAAGAAAGGTTCGAAACTCAAATTTTTCAAAGACAAGGTTCTTGTTTTTTTAAGGAAAATACCCATGTGAATTGAGAGAAATCAATAAAGGTTAAAATATACCTTGCACCTACCAGTGGAGGTATATTGATGCAACACACATCACTATGAACCAACTCCAATAGGTTATGTTATCACCACGCTTTTCCAAATTCAAATGGTGCATGATGATGCTTCCCAAGCACATAGCCCTTATAGACTCTTTTAGGGGGGAACACCTTCAGTAAACCGACAACCATGTTCTGAGTTGCTAGTTCTTGCAGAATTCAAAAATTTAGTTGTCTGAGTCACTCATGCCAAATTTGACTTCTCTCACTAGTGTGAGAAACAAGTGCAGTCGGTTCGGTGTCAGGTCGAGTTGTGTCACATAATTTATACAAATTGTTCGTCAGATGAAGAATCCCATCATCAACAATCGACTTTCCTTTATTTAAATCATGAACATATAACCGATCTGGAAACAAATCCACAATCTTACATGTATGTGTTAACTGAGCAACAAATAACATATTGGCATTGAGGTTTGGCATATGATAGATGTTGACAATCTTCCCATGTCGACAAGCAACATCACCCTGACCAACAACATCTAGAGCAAAATTATCAACAACATAGATTTTTCTCTTCATATCTTCATCCAACCACGTGAATGAGGAGGCATCCTTATTCATGTGATGAGTGCAACTATAGTTGACTAGACATTCATTTTGCGTGGATTGAGACAACAAGGTCTGAGAAGTTTTGAATTGGAAGGAGAAATTATCAGTGGGTCGATGTACAACATACATGTCTCCTTCAAGGCATTTAACTTTCTCCTCTAAATCATCTCTCTTCTTATAACATACTTTCTCCACATGTCTCCTTCAAGGAATTTAACTTTCTCCTCTAAATCATCTCTCTTCTTATAACATACTTTCTCCACATGTCTCCTTCAAGGCATTTAACTTTCTCCTCTAAATCATCTCTCTTTTTATAACATACTTTCTCCACATGTCCAGTCTTTCCACAATACTGACATGTCTTCTTCTTTCAACTTTGTTGGGGTGCATTTGTTTATATCTGCAGTTTATGGTCATGGTATGTAGGTTTCTGTGTAAAGGAATCAATTGTACTCTATCTCTGGGATCCATCTTTCTCTTTCCCTTGGGAAACTGGTCCTGATGTTTACCATCGATATTTCCTTCTTCAAGGAGTTTGTGATGATCAATAATTAAAAGACCACATAACGCTTCAAAGGTGTAATCCTTACCATCTTCCTTTTGTTGTTGCCAGTTGGTGCAGAAAGTTGACATGAACATGCCAAATGGTGTTCTCAAGTTCATCATGACTAGCTCAATAAGTTTTCCATCCTTCTTATGATAATTATTTCTACATTCTCTCAATTTCAATTGGATTTCTTTGACATGCGCTAAATAGTCCTCCATTCTCTCAAAGGAATGCGGATAGAGAGAGATCAACTATTTCTCCAATTGCATGACATGGCTCTCGTCGACTCGTTCAAACAATGATTTCAACTTACTCTAGACTTAATGAGGGAAATCGATTTCCACTGAGGTGAAATTGGATCTTCCATGAGATGTAGGTCGTGATGACCCATGCAACCTCATCCTTCTTTCCATCAATAATGAACTTTTCCTGGTTGTCTGTTGGATCTGGAATTGCAACCTTTGTATAATTCCACAGTCCTTTTCTCTTCAGTAGGGTTTCCATATCTGGTTCCCATACTGCATAATTTGATCTGTTCAGAACAACATGATCATTCTTCGAAGAAATATTCGATATCAAGGCAAAAACTGGTCTATTTCAATAAGTTACAATCAACAAACCACCGGCCCAGAGTCAATCACACAACATATCTGACTCAACAAGGTTTGTAGATAACAAGTCGAGGTTTTAAACCATCGGCTCTGATACCATTTTGGGGAATAGGGTTGAACATGACATGGAACATAAAACACAGTACTACAGACAATCAAAGAGAAACATTTTTTTTTGATGACATAGAGGTAGTGTCTAAAGACACCATTACAACACTTAAGAAAATATCACTGTGATTAGAACATCACCCTACATATTGAACATATTGATATGCATGATCTATTGCACAATCTCAATTGATCATAACGACCCAAGGGGTCTTCTATTTATAGCTTCAATATCTAACCAACTTCCATAGAATCTAGAAGATCTTGTCCACGTGTAGTTGTTGGTTGTTAGAGTTGACTCTGCCAAATCCACGCTATCCAGTCTGCTTGAAAATGATGCTCAACCTGATGGGCTATGTGTACAACTCGTAGTCAATTGCTGGGATGGTTGATCCACCGCTCGACTATCTTTGACTATTGGTCGATTATTTGATAGACATGCACTTCAACTACTCAATCGACTGATGTAGGGTGTTGTTCAATCGTCTTACCGAATGTATCCAGATGTAGGTCGACCTCTTGACCAACTAAACCTAGGACATGTGTGATGAACCATCAATGCTTGATGTTCCAACAACATATATGTATATTCTTCTTGTTTGCATTCTATATAGATGAAATATATATTCATATGTTTGAACAATGCATTTCTAAATTGGTCTTAGTTTGGCTAACTAGGTAGACTTATCATGAATCATTTCTCTTAATACAATTATTTTTATTTAAATATTCTACAAAAGGGGAACATGGAATTGAAAACATGTTACACCAAACAAATCCCTACATGTCATTGACGCAATATACAAAGCTCTAGACATCATTGGTGTGATATACAAAGCTCTAGACATCATTGGTGTGGGTTATAGAAAGCTCAAGATGTCATTGGTGGGGTATACCAAGCCTTTTAATGGAACTTTGTTAATTTTTGTCTCATATAAATCCTTTTAATGGAAGTTGGGGAATCCTTGAGTGGAAATTCTAAGCACATGCCATGAGGGGGTTGGAATCCTGGTGGCCACTGAACCCACCACCCCCTTGGAAAATTATATTTTTTTTAGAAGTGTATAGGTAAACCTTGGCAAACAAAATAAGAACCTTGGCAAACACAATCCCCGATGCTTGCAACATTGTTTGGAGGAGGGACACATTATATTTCTTTTCCAAATATGTAAAATGAGTATATTATAGTTTAATGAATATATTTTCCTATTATTATATATGGTTTTATACTTTATCAAAAAATTCACCAAGACTTCATAATATTTTATATTTAGTAAAATATTTGCCAAGACTTTACAAGGTTTTATAATTCAATGAAATATTCACTAGGATTTTACAAGATTTTATAATTCAGTAAAGTATTTTCCAAGATTATATAATTGACTAAAAGATTCACAAAAAAATTATATATACATATTATATTATTGATAAAATACCCTTCAATTTTTCTTATGTATCATGGGGATTCACCCATTTGTTATACATATAAATTTAGGGGGGTTCTTAAAGTTACCTTTGCTTGAAGGTGGTAGAGCATGTGGCCCCTACATAAATCAACCATGATGCATTCAATAGGTTACACTTGATTGGATCATGGACATTAAGACAAAGGGAACCCAATAATAGAACTTGCAACTTTATTGGGTTGTTTAAGCATGGCAACGCCTTCACTAGGAATCATATTCAACATAAGTTTCCCCATCCAATGGAGAAAATTGATGCAATGGAGACCATTACTTTTTAAATGGGGGCAATTAATCTAAATGGATATAGGTGGCCACCCAAATCTTCCATTGACTAAAAAAAATCATATCCCTTACTGGTTTTATATCAGTTTTATAGATTTAGAACTTTCGACACATTCTTGAACACTTCCCATTGGTTTTTAATGATTGACATAACCTTTCAATTTTCGATTGCAAGGTTAGACCAACACATAAAGGTTTGAATAAGCTTTGTAATAGAATAAAAAATGCCCCAAATGTAGTTTATATGTGAAAGATGTGGCCCAAGGGACTTGATGTATCAAGTAGATATATATATCTTCGATTTGAATTTGGTTATTTTTGGAAATCTAATATTAAACTATATCTCTCACTTTGTAATGGCTATGCATTGTTGTTAAAGCATTGGTTTAATCCAATGTGACTCACTAAAGCATCATTGATTTAACGTGGTTATGTAGTCATATTCAATTGTAACTAGTTAGAACATTGATTTAATGAAGTTGTGTAGTTATCACTACGTGGTGATAAATATATCATTGGATAGCGGTTGGTCAAAATATATATCATGAATTTATTAAGTGTGGTTATTATATATAATTAGATGTTGATAGAAGAATTGTCCTTTTGCAATTATATTATTAACATTAATTTATATTGAAAAGAAATACTATATTGATACAATAAATAAAAAAATCCCTATCATGTTATATATTTGTTTCTTTCATTGACATACAAAGTATGATATATTAAATTTTGTATATTGTATTAATTAATTTTATTAAATATGAAATATTAATTTTTAAAAGTAATTAAAAATTATTTTAATGAATGTGTTTTTATTAAACATATATAAAATATTATGATAATTTAAGTGGGTTTGGTGGTAAAGAATATGTGTTTTCTCTTAAGAAATTATAAGTTCAAACCCAAAAAGATAGAGTATGTACACTTTTATAGATTTTGGTAATCATCCATTTTATTATATATTTATTTTTTTGAGTGACAATATTGAATACAGATTTTAAAATGTTCATTTATATATGTATACATCTTATTTATTTGTGTATTAGCGTGACACATCACACACCCACCATTCACATATTTTTTTGTTGCTTTTCTATCGCAACAACATCCTCTTCAACGATCTCTGCGTTCACCTCACAAGGAGGGGAATGTTTAGTAATGAAAGCTTCAACTTCTAACATGAGGATGAGTTCATTTACTCCAAAAATAATGGAGTCTAGATGAACTCCTCATCATATTGAAGTTAGGGTCTATCATTATTGCTTATCAAATTTTCGAAGAAAAAAAAGTGATAAAATCCCTCTCTAACGTTTCATCTTTAATTAGCATATTCGAGCAATGAGTGAGATCTTTAATTCTCCTTCTCCCACCTATTATTTTAATAACGCGTATTGATCTACAATGTTTTCAATGTTTTTTCTTTGTTTTTCTCTGAAATATCTTGTTTGACCATAATAGATCTCATTATGATTGGCTATGTAGAAACTGCATCTAGTTAATCACTCCATTTGAATTTGAGATATTATATTTTTAACAGAGAGAGTCCAAAGTGACATGCAAGTTGTAAGGTAGGAGATCAACTTTTGTTGATCTTCCAACCATCATCTTGATTAATGTTGTTGGGATGATTTTCAATATCAATAGCTTCTCTGAATTTCCTATTTGAGTAGTGGTCAATATTAGCTAGAACCTGCATAAGTGATTTTCATTATCGATCAAATGGAGTTAGAGCCGTTCTTGTGCATAATTGTGGTGAATAGGATTTAACCTTGGCCGCTCACTACCCTAGTGCACTCCAGTCCTACAACCCTTGTCCCTGCCTCATTCACCGACCATGGTGGTGGCCTCATCTATTTCTGTGGGTGCCCCAAGTCATGGGGTCATTTCCTCCAGGTTGGTTTCGGTTTCTCAGTCTGGTGTCTCTTTTGGGGATATTGTTCAATGATACTCTACTCCCTCTTCTTCGTCTCTTATGGTTCATGAAGTCCCTTTTCTTGTCATTTCCATGGGACAAGACGATGAGGAAGATGAAGATTATTATAGATCCGTGAGTTTGGTCTATCGCTTCAATGGTTTTTGGCCAAGTTAGTAGATCTCAATAGTTGGATCTCGACTACCTAGATTCCTATCATGTAGCGACAAACTTTCATTCATCCTTGTGCAAAAGGTTTCTTCATTGTTGAGTTCGACATTGAGGAGGATCGAGATTTGATTTTCAAATCATGTTTGTGGTTTGGGGAAAATTAGGTTTTTACATGAAACCCTGGACTCCTTCTTTCAATCCTTCTTCTGACATTCTCTCCTCAGCCTCGATTTGGGTGAGACTTCCCAATATTCCCTTGAAATTTTTGGGTTTACCCTCTCTTGAAGCTATTGGTTCGGCTTTGGGAAAGTTCCACTTCTCAAGTCGTGAAACTACAAGGAAGACCACCGCTACTTTTGCCCGTATTTGCATGGAAATAGACTTTAGTAAAGGGTTCCCAAGTGAAGTTATTCTTACTGGTAACAAATATTCTTTGTCTCATAAACTAGATTATGAGAGATTTTCCTTACGTTGCATATCTTGCTTTGAAACATGTCATCTTGCAACCCATTGTCCTAAAGGATTCAGGAAGAATAGAAAGCATCATAAATCCACTTGGTGGGTCAGTCGACCTAATGAAAACCATAAAGTAATCTCAAAATACTTCCAAGTTGTTGATGAAAAGCCTTCTCAATCAGATCCTCCTTCAACCAATTGAATTATCTAAAGACTCACACCAAGAATCCACTCAAAATCCGAAGAAAGAGGCATCTGCCATTCAAGACTCAGGCTAGGGGCTTTGGATCCAACAATCTCCTTAGCCATCAACATGATGGGAAGATCAATACGATGAAGCTGAAGTTCCATGTCAAGAAAAAATAGAAGCTTCAACTCAAGGCAATCCAAGAATCATAGACATCCCGAACACCCCAACATCTACAAATGAAGTTTAGATGTAGTAGGAAAGAAGAAGAAAGCACTTGTAATATCACACCCAATGGTAACATGAAGTCACGCTCGCAAGTCAGTAAAAAATGAGAGTTCTTCTCCAAATGGTTAATTTAGATGTAGTGTCTCTTCACGTTGATCCTCGGAGTCTTTTTCTGAGTGTATGCAATAAGGTTGTTCTATGTGAATTTTTCATTTGAATATTTGAAAAAGTCATTCGTAGCATGTAGTAATTATCTATTTGAGGCCCCAGATTGGCCCTAATTTTCTTAGAATTTGTAACTCCTCCACATGCTCCGGCCGCACTTGTTTTTGATAATAAAATCTCCCAGTTTTTGTTAAAAAAAACAAAGAGAGTCCAAAGTAATTTGAGAGCCATCAACTCGACATAGTTGTTTTTACCTCTACCAAGTACATCCTTGAATTGGAATGTATGAGAATCATTTAGATAAATTACCCCTTCTCTAGCTCCACATGAAGGGAGATCTCCTTAACAGACCCATCAAAGTATGCACATGCTCTTGACTTGTCAATATGCTCCATTATAACTAGCCTCACAACTTTCACTTTTGTATCAACTAGAATACTATCTAATGTAGATTTGCATTGAACAACACATTGAAGAAAATAAATATGGTAGTCCTCAAATACACAAGCATTTCCAATTATCCAAATACCCTAGGACACAATCAAGGGAAGTTCTTTGAACCTTTTTAGTGTGGATTTGTAAACTGAGTTCTTTAGGATTTTTCTATAGAGACATCTCTCCAATTATCTCTGAAACCTATGAGCTCACCTATCTCTTTTCAAACATGTTATGTATATTCACAATAAATCAAAAGATCACAAATAGTTTCCTCTTATACCTTGCATAATGAGCATCGACTTGGTCCATGTTTGTTCATCTTTTGCAAAAACATCCCATGTGAGTACCTTGTTTTTAGTAAAAAGACATAAATACAAACTTTCATAAGTCACTAAAAAACATATAAAATAGAAACTTTCATAAGTTATTAAAAAACATATAAAAATAAAAATTTTCACAGGGCATTTATACTTCCTTAGATTGGGGCAGAAGAACAAACATGGACCAAGCCTCGATCCTTAGATTAGACCCAATTTCTAGATGAGGCCCTCGTTTACCTTGGTTTCTTCCTGATTCTTAAATCTAGGTTGATTTCCAAATCAAGCCTCTTTTTGGTCAGTTTGAATGTATTGTTCCTCTTTAGAATATGACTCCCACATGACTCCTTTCCCCATTCCAAATGTAATTCTCCTTCTTGAACTGATCATACCCCCTTTAAAACAGTTTGAACGTCCAAAGCTTAAAGGTTGGAAATCTTTGAAGGTTCAAAGTTTCATTACTAGTAGCAACTTCATCTCATGTGAGCCACTTGCCCATAATAGGAAAAGTAGTGCTCAAAAGGAAAAGCAACCGAATGCAATAAATGAATGTTTTATGTTAGAATTTTTAGGCGCGACCCTAGTTTTGTGGGGTTAAGAGAAAGTGATGGCCCCAAAGCAAAAGTTAATTTCTAGGCGTGACCTTAATTTCGCGGGGTTAAGAGAAAGCGATAGCCCCAAAGCAAAAGTTAATCCCTAAATCAACATAAATTAGCTAGCAAATGCCAAGAAAATAGAGGGCTCCCATTGGCCACCCAAAAGATGCCTTTCTAATTGAAGTAGGCTTGTTTTTCCCCAACAATGTACAAGAAATAGATTTTTTTCTTTTCATTGGAATATTTTTTTATTTGAAAGTTTTATTTCAATCGCAGAAGAGGGCGGAACAAAGGCTAGAGGCTATAGGAAACTAACGATCTATATGTTGCATCACTGTACTTTACTGCAATAAGTAACATTATCGTCCTCCTACTTCTCCCCTTTTTCATTATCATTCTCACTGTAAGCATTATCTAAGTAACAAACTCTATAGAGGTAAGCAATGAGGCCCATAACAACGATTATGTAATTCCAAACCCTTGGTGTATTTTTTGTATAAATAAAATGATTGTTTTAAATATAATACTTTATAGTCCAAAACACTTGAGCTATTATTTTATAAATGAATTGTTGGGTTTATTGTGACATTGAGATCGAGGTTGTTGCCAATGGTAAATAATAAGTTTGAGCACGTTATGTTGGTTTTGGCTGGTTTTCCCCTTTCATTTTCTGTCTCACATAGTGTTGAATAAACCAATGGATATATGCTTGTCTTACCCATTTGGTTTCCTAACTAATAAATATGTGTTAGAAAAGTAGTTTTGCCTCCTCTTGAGCTCATATTTGTTCATTTTATGAGTTATTTTCCAAGCAGAACTAGATTATGGTGCCCATGGTTTAGAAGATCATTCCCATGGGTGCAACCCCCTTATCGATTGACCTTTTTGTATTCACCTCAAAAATACAATCCAATGTCCTTTTATTTGTTTCAAAGCAATAACAAAGATCGACTCCATGCACCGTTTTTCTCTATTATAGTTTGAACTCCATAAATTTAAATAGGTTTCCCTTGGTTAACAAACAAAAGACTCTTTCGTTAAGAATTGTTGAGAGTACCCCTCCTCTGATCCAAAGGACTATAGTGGTGCGAGAAAGTGCATGCTACGCATTATGCCCTGGCATTTGGCCCCTTTGTACGAGATAGGGGACAACCTCCGAGACAACATGAGGTACTCTCAAGGCCCCCCTAAGTTGAAAGAAACTACCTTACCTACTATTGGAGAAGATGACTAGATTCAATGGCCCTCAAAATAGTCCTTTGAATAATCAACCAAATTCAAATCCAAATCCATATCATCAAACACACTAACTAAGATCAATAACTTTTGTACTTTCTATTATTATTATAATTGTTTTTTATTACTATTACTATTTTTATTTTTATCAATATTATTATTATGGTAGAAGATGCTCATTTTTAACATGAGATTATGACATTTATCCCAAAAAAAGATAATTATGTAAATGTTATACTATACATTACTTAAGACATTTTTAGAGACATACAATAAACTTTTTGTTAAGTCTAAATCAATTCAAATATTCAAAACAATAAATGAAAAAACCTAAAAGTCCATCACTTTATTTGCCAATGTGAACAAAGGGATCCATCCATTCAAAAGCTAAGTCCACTCCATGAAGTTGGGACTTATATATGTATAATCTTAGATAGAGAGTGTTCTTGTCATTTTTTGGGAAATTTACGTCCATCACTTTATTGGCCAATATGAACAAAGGGATCCATCCATTCAAAAGTTAAGTCCACTCCATGACGCTCTGGGACTTATATATGTATAATCTTAGATAGAGAGTGTTATTGTCATTTTTTTTTTGGAAATTTACTAGGTATTTCTCCTCACGTACAGGTGATACTGATACTCCGCACTCAACATGCAGATGCATGTTCCTTCCAAGATGAGGTCAAGGGGACACAAGGCACTACTCAACAAGATGAAGGTTCCTTCCAAGATGAGGTCAAGGGGACATAAGGCAATGAAGGGGTGGGTGTTCATGTAAACATTTAATGACAACAAAGAGTTATTATAAGGTAAAGAATTTTGAAGATGGTGGGTCAAGGTAAATTAAATTTTGTAGAAAGTTGAGGCTTTTTCGATAGCTTGCTAATTTAAAAGTTTAACATGTCATTTGCAAGAATTGTACTTGAGTGGGAAAAAACAGCCCTCAACACAAACTACTCCAACCAAACCCAATCAAGAGAATGTGCTTGCTATTATTCATAAATATATAAATATTTATATCCATAAAAATAAAAATGGAATTCGAATTTTCATAAATATTTATATGGAATAACAATGGAATTAATTTTTCATAAATATTTATATCCAATAACAATGGAATTCAATTTTTCATTCAAAAAATCAAAACTGAGACAGTGCATGAAAAACACAAAACGCCAACTCATACTGCCTTTAAAAGGCGAGCTACTCCAACCGCTCGGGTTTACTGACAAGATTGCGTTTCACCTACAAATAAAAGACAACACGCACCAGGTAGGGGTCGAACCTACGACTTTCTGCTTAGGAAACAGACGCTCTATCCACTGAGCTACAGGCGCTGATTACATTATTATTTATGCACGCCGTATTTAACATTCTAACACATTGGCATGCACCACATTCACTTAATTTTATTTCATTTACTTTGTAATTAAGGTGATTGCATTCCCCTGACCATTCCAGTGGACGTGCTGGAGCGGTTATCGGGCATGATTTGAATCAAGTGGTCTTCTGCCCGCGCAGGTTCGAATCCTGCCGTCCACGCCTACAATTGCTATCAACAAATGTAGTTGTAGTGTGGATTTAATAGTTCGTTTATGCAAGTTAAGAATGAATGCCACTTATTTTTAATTTAAGGAGAGTAGTTTAGGAAATCTTATTGATTTTTGGGAGTACACAAAGGAGAGTAGTTTAGGAAATTTTATTGATTTTTTTTAATTTAAAAAGAGTAGTTTAGGAAATCTTATTGATTTTTGGGAGTACACAAAAGAGAGTAGTTTAGGAAATCTTATTGATTTTTGGGAGTACACAAGCTGACCATTAAAAGGTAATAAGTTAAAAATTACATTATATTAATAAAAGAGAGTAGTTTAGGAAACCTTATTGATTTTTGGGAGTACACAAGTTGGTGATTAAAAAGTAATAAGTTAAAAATTATATTATACTATCAATTATACTAACAAAGGAGAGTAGTTTAGGAAACCTTATTAAATTTTGGGAAAAATAGGAGAGTAGTTTAGGAAACCTTATTGATTTTTGGGAGAGTACACAAGTTGGCCATTAAAATGTAATAAGTTAAAAATTACATTATACTAACAAAGGAGAGTAGTTTAGGAAATTTTATTAATTTTTGGGAAAAATAGGAGAGTAGTTTAGGAAACCTTATTGTTTTTTGGGAAAAATAGGAGAGTAGTATAGGAAACTTTATTGATTTTTTGGGAAAAATAGGAGAGTAGTTTAGGAAATCTTATTGATTTTTGGGAGTACACAACTTGGCCATTAAAAGGTAATAAGTTAAAAATTACATTATACTAACAAAAGAGAGTAGTTTAGGAAACCTTATTAATTTTTGGGAAAAATAGGAGAGTAGTTTAGGAAACCTTATTGATTTTTGGGAGAGTACACAAGTTGGCCATTAAAAKGTAATAAGTTAAAAATTACATTATACTAACAAAGGAGAGTAGTTTAGGAAATTTTATTAATTTTTGGGAAAAATAGGARAGTAKTTTAGGAAACCTTATTGTTTTTTGGGAAAAATAGGAGAGTAGTATAGGAAACTTTATTGATTTTTTGGGAAAAATAGGAGAGTAGTTTAGGAAATCTTATTGATTTTTGGGAGTACACAACTTGGCCATTAAAAGGTAATAAGTTAAAAATTACATTATACTAACAAAAGAGAGTAGTTTACGAAACCTTATTAATTTTTGGGAAAATAGGAGAGTAGTTTAGGAAACCTTATTAATTTTTGGGAAAAATAGGAGAGTAGTTTAGGAAACTTTATTGATTTTTGGGAAAAATAGGAGAGTAGTTTAGGAAACCTTATTGATTTTTGGGAAAAATAGGAGAGTAGTATAGGAAACTTAATTGATTTTTGGGAAAAATAGGAGAGTAGTTTAGGAAACCTTACTGATTTTTGGGAGTACACAACTTGGCCATTAAAAGGTAATAAGTTAAAAAATACATTATATTAACAAAGGAGAGTAGTTTAGGAAACCTTATTGGTTTTTGGAAAAAATAGGAGAATAGTTTAGGAAATCTTATTGATTTTTGGGAAAAATAGGAGAGTAGTTTAGGAAACTTTATTGATTTTTGGGAAAAATAGGAGAGTAGTTTAGGAAACCTTATTGATTTTTGGGAGTACACAACTTGGCCATTAAAAGGTAATAAGTTAAAAATCACATTATACTAACAAAGGAGAGTAGTTTAGGAAA
>JASDQU010374402.1:6236-17653 GCA_032191745.1 Picea mariana | reverse complement strand
TATGGTCTATCCTTAATTCAATTTTTTTCCCATGATGTAATGCCTCCACATTCTTAAGGCATGTACTATGGCTGCCAGCTCTAAGACATGTACCATGGCTGCTAGATCTGAGGCATGTACATGTCATTCTTCATTTTAAATTATGAATAATATTAAGGAACTACTCCGAAGTATGATTCCTTAAATTCATTCCTCTCCGATACAACTTTCCAATGACTATTTTCATGCCTCAATCTGAGTTATGAGTGAAAAGTTACAACATCCACATGCTGCAATTTCCACTCATTTACTACTACAATAATATATTTAATCCATTTATAAGAACATATAACACCCAATTTAAAATTATGGGTTGATATATGTCTTCTACTTCTCAATACCTTTCCAATGACTATTTGTTTGCTCAAATCCGAGCTCCGAGTTGAAAGTTATAGTCTGGAGAAGTTTTGACTATTTTACCCAATTTATCCTTGTATGCTACAAGTGATTTCTTTCACTCCCAACACATTTTCAGGTATCCATAACCGAAATCTGATTTTATTATTGGCTTCTATGGGTCATAATATTTCCATCAACTACTCCTATGCCCCAAACGAACTTCTAAGCATGGAGTTATGCCCTTCGTAAGTAACTTTGGTGCCAAAATTTTACCCTGACTGTTTTGGTTGTAACTTCCTCATACAAGCTTCGTTTTGTGAACTGTTTAGATCATTGGATAACTCTCACCGAGTTCTTTTATTTGAGCTGAAAATAAAAAAATGTATGATACACTTTTTTCTCATGGGTTCCGACTAACTAAAAACATCGTTTAGGGCCTCAAAACCAGCTCGCAAGTTTGTGACCTGTAAAAACCCGAAAAATTCTTAAAAATTCGATTGTTTTACTACTATAACAACTCTTTAAATCTGAATTGTTGATATCAAATCATGTTGAATCTAATATATTAATTCATGCTACATTGGACATCGGTGAACAACATTCTCCTTTGGGCGTGCACAACATTTTCCCCAAATCGTCGACCTGACCATCAACCATCGACCAAACTCCCCGACGATCGATTTTGCGCACAACTTTAAACCAAACGATTCGAATGTTGGCCATCAACGATCTTCATTGGTGAATGAAAACTCCTCACTAATTCAGTCGATGCCTGACAATCGACCCATCGACGATTGAAGGTCCCCAATGAATGTCGAAAAATCTTCCCCAAATCGGTCGACCTGACCATTGGCCATCAACCAATTATGTTGGATGACATGGCAACTGCTGATGTGGTGTGACATGTGGAGGCTAACTTGGCATGCCACATCATCTTGAGGTTTCAACTTTGGTGATGTGGCATGACACGTGGATGATGATTTCATCATCCTCTTTTCCTTCATCGACAATCAACCACTTCTCTTGGGCAATGAAAACTATCGACACAATCTGTTGATCCCCAATTCCTTGGTCATCGACAATAAACAATCCTCCTAGATGCATGAAACCTTCACTGAATTCTGTCGATCCCTGATTTGTTGGTCATCGACAATCGATTATCTGATCTGGACACATGAAACTTTCTTCAAATCTTGTCGATCCCTGATTGTCAACCATCGACACGTTTTGTTGGCAAACCTTGACACTTAGAAATTTTGGCCAAAATTTGTCGATCCCCGATCATCTGCCATCAATGATCGTAGGTTTCCTTTGGCCAAACTCAACTCTTCGCCATACTCACTGATTTGACCATCGACCATTAGTGAGGTCTACTAGAAAACTTAAAACTCTCTGTGAATTTCACCGATTTGACCATCGAAAATCGACGAATTTGGTTGTGGAACTTCAACACATAGCAATTTTTTTTGATCAAATTTCGAGTGAATCTGGACTGTTGATTTCCTCCAACTTTCGATCATCAAAATTGAATCTCATTCGTTGGTTTGTTCGACGTTCCAAATGGAAAAACCTTATGGATTTTTAAATTTATCACGACAAATCTCAGTGTTCGATCCCGAGATCATAACGATCTTGGTTGTTGATTCACCAAACTTCTTGTAACTCTACATGCGGCCATTAAAACTCAGATTTTGACCATTCCAGATCGAATTTTGATATGCAACTTTACCGCTCTTCTCCATTAAAACTCTAAAACTGTCCATAGTCATTCAAACTCATATTTTTCCCATGGATTTGYGGATTTCTCCATTTTTCCCCAAATATGTCACAGACAAAATATGCAACAACGAATTTACTCAAATTCACACTCTTTCTTGTCCCRTGTGGATCCAGTGTTGAACCAATAACTCTAATACCACTTTGTGGCATACCTAGCCTTGGGTCACGTCACTACTAAAACAACACATTAAAACATTTTGTTACTAGATCTTTATGCGAAAATAATACTCGGGATGAAATTTATTCACATGTAATTGTCTATGCTTCTCTAAAACGTAAATATAACTGCTTAACTATGCATAGAGCAACTGAATAACATACAACACCATTCAACCAAATAAACATGGATTTAAATGCATCACTATGCTCACAACAAGTAATAACAACCAAATATAACTTAGAGTAAATTGCACATCAATTGTATCAACAATTAACATGAATAAACACAACACATAAGAACACTTATCTTAATGAAATGTTCAACCCACTACAAATGACGAACTTTCCTCCCAATCATAGCCTTGTTGATCCAGCTCTCAACAACAAGACACCCCCGATATGGGGCTATGAATCCACAAGAGACGGTGGTCCCTAAGGCTGGATAAAGTCCCCTTCTCAACAATCAAACTCACAGCTAATTCTAGTCCACCGACACTCTTCCCCTCAAATTTCATAACCCAAGGGATAGAATCCCCCTTCACTACTCATAGTCCCTCAGTCATTTCCACTCCCCTCCAGGGCTTCCAACACAAGTTGCATAAGAATTATTCTTGTTGGGACTTCAAGTATTTCACAAGTGCAACACAAATTTGACCAGCAACCAAACACATGCTTCTTGGACAAATTTCAAACAAATCGTCGCTCCCAGGCACACAACCTCTTTCTCCATGAAATTAAAACTCCAAACAAAAAACAAACATGTCCTAAAATATTTCCTACAAGCTCTCACACTCAGAACTCCATTGTTGGCCATAAAAATCCATGTAAAAACAACTCTCTATGCAAAAATGTGAATGCATAATTCTCATCTCCTACCCATATGAATTTCCTCTCTTTCTCTTGATTTCTTGACTTGCACTCTTCCCCAAGCTGATTTTACTCAACCCCCATGCTCTCAATAAATATGGGAAGTAACTCTCACACCAACCCTCTTACATGAATTCAATGATTGAGATCTAGCACACTCAACAACTAATGGAAGGTTCATGGAAAGGATAATTTAGAGAAAAAATAGGAAATGGATTTTGGTTTAATAGATATGGGTAACTCCCCCAACCTGGACCCATATCCTCTCTTGTGGGTACTTATCCCCTAATCTCCATATGTTTCTATATGTATCTAGTGATACATTTAATTCATTATATTTCAATTTACATCGTTTACATATTGGCTCTCAGCCATACATCACATTTACAATATACATCGCTTGGCTCTCGGCCACATACTACATTTACAATACACATTGCTAGTTTGGAGTTTTAAAAAATGGATGTTACACCTTCAACTATAGTTGATGATGCAAGGAGTGAATTCTATGTTCTATACAAGTAAGGTTCTTGTCCCTCGAAACTCATTGTCTGTCATATGTAAATGCGTAAGCATTCCTATTGTAAACTTTTTCCTTTTTTTTAGTATGTTTGAATGTCTAATTGCTTTGTGAACTGGTAGTAAAGTCTTGATAGATACCTATTTTTTGAATCATATATTGTCAAAGATATTGCATGTACTTTGATCAACATGGCTAGGAATCCAAAAACACACAAGAAATAACAAAATTAAAATATACATATTCAATGCTTTTCACCATTACAAATAGAACCAACCATCAGTAAAACCCATAACCAAAAACTAATCACGATAAACTTGTTATGGAGGTAAAATGAACTTGTTAGCAACACTAGGTTGAGTGGTTTCATGGATTCCTTGCTCAAACTGGAAGCTCAACCTTTCCTTTGGACTAGAGACCGACTCCCTCTTACCCATTGGGTTTGCATTGCATGAGAGGGAATGCGTGGCCCCCTTTGTCTTGCCTTGGTTTGTGTGCCAAGTATTTTTAGCATCGTGTTTATTATCCCTTTTGACATTGTAACCTTGGGGAACTTGGATAACATGATGATTTGATCTTTCCTATGTTTATGATAGAAGAGATGCTCTTGCTCTCGGTGGAGTTTTGATTGTCGAAGTCTTAGACGAGAACACATAAGCAAGCCCAGTTGTAGGTTTCTTCTAGATTCTTCTTTAATAGATTGGGTTCTGTGGCATAGCATAAAATCATGGTCGAGAAAAAAACCATGCTCCATTTTCCCTGTATCTAGACATGTTAAAGATATATATTTATGATAGTCTCCCTTGAAGATGAAAATTTTAAAAAATAATCTGACATTGGAACAAAAACATATAAATAAATTGTTACATTATATAAACCACATAACTGTTTCATGTAGATTTTAACTTTGTACAATTAACTATTGCAAACATATTCTTAATAAAAAACAAAAGAAACAATGACACACACATTACATAAATATTTTTACCCTAGAAACCCAAACCGGGAAAACCAACAACGTGTTTAGAGTCGCACCTCTAATATTTTTTATTCATCTTATCCATTGTTTACAATACAATATATAAATAGGATTATACGACATCCAAACCTCTAATCTATTGACCTAGATTAGTCAACAACCCTTATTCCTTAGCTGAAATTAGAAAACCATGTGCCGAAAAACTGCTAAAAAACATATGCAAAAAACCACCAAACACAGACACAAAAAAATGATAAWTTTTTTTTTCAAGGGCTCCGCTCGCGAACCCCCTTATAGGGGGGATMCTAGGGCCACCCCCCCTTGCTCCCATATCAATGTACAATACATGTGATCAATTTTGCAAAGAAMATTACACATACCCACTATTCTCCCACTTGTTTTTTTCTTTGCATACAAAGGGTTACATGATTACATAGTCAATCCTACAGGGAAGAAATTCCCATAGATCCTATAAGCCAAGAGAAATTCTCCGTRCTCACTCATTTTTTTAATGAATATAAAACATTCTCCAAAGTGTCCACCTTCATCAACAACACCTTCTTTTCTTCAACCATGTCTCTCACAAAGTGATACTGAACAACACTATGCTTTTTCTTTGGATGATAAGTTGGGTTCTTCGCTAGGAAGATTGCACTCTAGCTGTCACAATATATCCTTACAATTTGTTGTACCAACCCAATACCTGAACACAATATTTGTAACCATACTAATTCCTTGCTTGCATGAGTGGCTGGCATTTATTTAGCTTTTGTAGTTGAGAGTGCCACTACAACATGTATTTTGATCATCCATCTGATTGCTCCTCCAAACATATTAAACACATACACACATGTAGATATTCTATGATTCATGTCTCTATCCCAGTCTAAATAAAAAAATCCATATATGTCCAATACTTTGTCCAATCCTGATCTTCCTTGGTAGAACAATCCATAACTAGTAGTGCCACACAAATACTTAAAAACCCTTTTTACTATTATCCAATGCTCCTTACCTAGTTTTGACATATACTTGCTCAAAACTCCCACTACATGTGCAATGTACGATCTAGTACAAACCATTTCATACATCAAACTACCAACTGCACTAGCATGTGGAACAAGTGACACGTTCTCTTCCTCTTCCTGTGCCTTGGGACATTGATCCGCAGATAACTTTACACTTACAAGAATAGGAACCATGATTGATTTACATTCTTGCATATTAAACCTCTGCAATATTGTCTCGACATATTTCCTTCGATTTAACAAGGGTTTTGTGTTTTTCCGATCTCTTTTAATTTCTATGCCCAAAATAAAATTTGCAGCACCAATATCCTTCATGTCAAATTTAGAGGACAAATAGGTTTTCACATCCTGGATAATCTCCTTGTAATTTCCTATCAACATCATATCATCCACATACAATACCAAATAAATAAGATGATCACCAACTAATTTGAAATACACACGAAAATCCTCTTTGCTCCTTGTGAAGCCAAATCCCAACATATAAGTATCAAATTTTTTAAACCACATCCTTGGTGATTACTTGAACCCATAAAGATAATTTTTCATCTTGCATACCAACTCTTTCTTTCCCTTCATTGCAAAGCCTTCTGGTTGCTTCATGTAGATTTCTTCTTCTAGATCCCCATGTAGGAATGTTGTCTTCACATCCATATATTCTACTTAAAAATCAAATGGAGCAAAAACAAATAAAATAAATCTAATAGAAGTTAACTTGGAAACAAGAGAAAAAATTTCACCAAAGTCAATTCCCTCTACCTAGGAATAACCTTTTGCTACTTATTGAGCTTTGTATTTCTCCACTTTACCTTCTGCATTCAAATTCTTCTTAAATACCCATTTTCTTTCAATGGTATTTCTTCCAGTCAACAACTCCAATAGATCCCAAACCTCAATCTTGTCCAAGGATGCCATTTCTTCAACAATGGCCCTTTTCCAGAGTTTTCCATCCTATGAATCCACTTCCTCCCTAATAGTTCTAGGATCATCATCAGTAAAAAAAAATCAAAATTTGAATGTAAATAAGGTGGAGTATACCTTTTCGATTGCTTTATTTCTTGAACCTATCTCCTCAATATTGGAGTATGAAGATCTTCTTCTCCCAATTCTTGTTCTTCTATAGAGTCCGATTCATTATCCTTCAACTCAAACTCTATTTTCTCTAGTTCTTCCTTCCTTGGTAGGACTTCTTGTTTGACAAAATTTTTGATTTCTCTAAATACCACATCCCGGCTATACATTATTGTTGATCCATTTTTTTGACAAGTCTAGTATTATTATGTAGTTACTATTATGATTTCTTTTACACTTTTCTTAGCTTACTTTTCTCTTTTATTTTACATAAAAAAAATTCGAAGCACTTAGTCATTTTCCAAAAATACAGATGCAGAGTTGCATAAAAATTCTTAAACTCTTTTTTAATTACCCAGGTCCACAACCCCGCACTCACAAAAAAATTTACTTTATTTCTTCTTCCATTTTCTTTTGGTACTTAGTCAATTTCAAGCGATGCAGATGCATAGCTACTTACCATCCCTTAACTCTTTCTTAGGTCTCCACCTCCGCAAGTCCATAGGTCTACATTCACTTTCCACTATTCACTTGTTTTCATACTTAGCCATATTTCTCATTACATAGTGGATTTCCTTACTCCCCATCAATTTTCCACTACTATTAGGTCCACTTGTTTGCAAATATTCATTTCTCCCAACACTTAACCATATTAACAATTTCAATGCAGGAATTTTCACCCTTTATCGAAGATTGTTTCACAAGCATTTATGTCTGCAACTCTGCAACTCCACAACTCCGTGTTATACTCTTAGCATTTATGTACATCATTTTACACCTCCATACTATTATCCCCAGTTCCTAGGGATAAGGAGATGATGTCTCAGGGCCCTCATGTTGTAGACATGGAGTACTGAGAGACAACTTGTCCAGCAATGTTCACTTGCACAGACAGAGAACCACCTCGTCACCACGGTTCTAGGTTCATCATGAGGGTATCCACCACATCAGCTGGATTTCAAAAGACATTGGGTCTTTCTCCATGAGGTACAAGATAGGTATTATGGTGAATGTCATTTCAATATTTGAGGCATTTGAGTTTGTACATTTTAAACTTCTTTTGATTATGTAACATCTGCTTGGAAATTATGCTCTTTTTCAACCTCCCCATACATAAATTGGCAAATTGCATAGGGTATTTGAGAACTTTTTTATTTTTATGAGGTGGTTTAGATGTACATGCTTAGATGGCTCTTTCATTGACTTGATTTACTTATCATGATTCATTTGACATGAGATCCTTGTAGGGCACATTCATTGTCTATGCAAGACCTAGTTGGTGGACAAATTTAGAAGAACAAGCCTAGCTTGGTCTTTCTTGGGGTTTGAAGCCCACAAGTTGGATACCATGGCCCATATAATGGAAAACGATGCCAACATTTGGAGGTCTGAGGAGACAAATTGGAGGACCTAACCCAACCCATTTCTATCCCAATGATTTACTCTTGAGGCTAAATCTTCACTTTTGAGGAGCTTGACGTCACCCTAGGGCTAGGGTTGTGGTGGTGGTGTTGTTGTTGCTTGACACTTGGCACATTTTGATGGGAGAAGGCTTGGCCCTCAACCAATCTTTGATGATTTAAGTGGTTAAATTGTAGTAGTTAGTTGTTTTCCTTGCTGATATATATTCTTGTTTACTACTGCAATTAGGGGAAACAAGCTTAACTTGCTTGTCCACTTAACTTTGAGCTTGTATACATATTCCTTCTTATGTCTCAGGTAGGTACAAACATCTTCCGAAGGTAATCAAGAACTTTGGAAACCATAAACCATCTTCGAGACTCAATATCAATCCTTTTCTTACTTAGTATCTTGACCTGTAGGGGTTTCACTTCCATACTCTCACTTTCCACTTCATTTCCCCCTAGGTTCACCTGAGACTCCCCCTTGTGTTGGATTCTTCCCTCACAGAAGTGAGGAAGGGTTTATCTAAGATGATAGTGGGTAATATCTCCCACCATTATCACCATAAAATGGATTGGGTCAAACTGTTCCCAACCTACAATTTGCATGATAACATTTTGGCACTGTTGCCAGGGAGGATTTTGAATCCTCTTTCATGCCCTAGTGACACTTTGTAAAGATACCATCCCAAATCCTTTACCCCTAGATTTCCCGATGAATCCACTTGAAGGACATTCCCCTTCCAATCTTGATGAACTCTTCTTGAAGATCATCTAGCGACTCCACCTTCCCAGAATCCGTCTTCCATTAATAATTTTCCCCTAGGGAGATTCAAACCTTCTAAGGTTTATTGAAGAAGGCATCCTCTCAAGTCACCCATTTTCAAGAACCTTTTCCAAGATACCCTTCCCCTTTCTCCAATGGCTCACCCTTGGGAAAAATATCTTTATAAACCCTTAAACATGGCCACCATTCTCGGATATCCCAATACCATGCCAAAAGAGTCTCACAAATGGTTGCCAAAGTTTCCAGGAAATAGTGTGATCACTGCTGACAATCATCTCTATTCCATGGGACGAGACATGGAAAATGTAGAAGTGGAACATGAGGATGTAGCAATGAAGCTACTAGCCTCATCATTGACTGAAGATGCTCAAATATGGTTCAAAGTACTTCCTAATAATCACATAGCATCTTATGAAGACTTTGCCAAGTTATTCAAGAATAGATGGATAATGAAGAAAGACAACAGAATGATTGTAGCTCAGTTCAATTAGATAAAAATGAAGGAGAATGCAACTGTAAGTGAATTTGACAACAGGTTTGACATATTGTATAGTCAAATCCCGACAAACCTACATCTTAGAGATGTGGTTGTTTGTCTCCTTTACATGAGTGCTTTTGATGGGAAATTTTGTTTCATCCTGAAGGATAAGAAGCCCACCACCTTGGCACAAGCCAAAGAGTACAATGTAGAAATTGAATAGAACCTTCTTGAATCGAAGGTTGATCATTTTTAGTATCCTCGTGCTAAGGCAGAGACAAAGACTAAATCTTCCAGTAGAAGTAATCCAAATCCAATTTCTCTCTTGACTCAGAAGATAGACCAGATGAGTACTCAGTTTTTCCAAGCTCAAAATCAGGTCATGGGCCGATTAACTACTGTGGAAATAAATCAATTTGCCTCCAGACCTTAGTTTGCTAGACAACATAGAGATTCCACAAGGCCGAAGCCAAGGCCTCAACAAGAGGAAAAGGATCTGGACATGCTGAAACCAGTTGAAATGGTCAACATGGAAGAGACACCATGGTGTTCTCCATGCCAAGAACCTCATTGGGAGGATGAATTTCCCTGATGAGATGAAGACTATCCAAATAGTATGAACTTCATGGACATGATATGTAACTTCCAAGAGGAATATGTTACACATGAACAAATTGATTAAGCTATAAGAAAAGGAGCAAGAGAGGGATGACTTCAGGTGTTAAATCAATTGACAAATGATCAAAGAAAGGATTTGAGTAAGAGGAAATTTTTGATATACACTAGAAGAAATAATACTTCAACTCCTCCATCAAAAACTTCCACTTTAATTCAGCTAGAAGCAATGGTTTCCCCTCCATCTATAGAGAAGATGGGTCCACTACTTCCACCTCTAGTACATAATTTGCTTCTGAAGCCAAATCCAACAAAAAAAGAGATTCAGTTGAACATAGACATTGCAACCATGTTTGGAAAGTTGAATATGAAAATCCCCGTGACAGATATGTGCATGATCCCTTTCGTGAAGAGGGAATTCTCGAAGTTGCTAAATGAACTAGCCGAGAAGGAGGACCCTCTGATCATCTTGAACACTATACATCTTGATTGGTAGAAGGATAGTAACCCTTTGTTTTATCTTTCTTTGGGAATGAATGGCCTTCGCTTGAATAATTGTATGTTGGACTTCAGAGCCTCGTAAAATGTAGTGTCCTTGAAAGTGACGAAAAAACTTGGTTTGAAGATGACCCGACCTTATGGAAATGTTTGTGTTATTTATTCCAAGAAGTTCAAGTTTTACGGGCTCTATGAAGATGCTGAAGTTTACCTAATTGAATTCCCTCATATCAACCTCATCATGAACATTGTCATGATTGATGTCCCAAATTCTTGGGGTATGCTTTTATCAAGAAGCTAGTCCACTGCTCGGGGTTTTCATAGTATAGATATCACCCATGAAAATATTCCCATGGGAGATGGAATTTTTGAGATTTTATATAGTCGAGAGTGGGATGAAAAGCATGTGATGGACCCTAACAATCCTGATTATACGAGTGAGTGTGACTTTAATGTACCTCGTTAGATTATTGAGTATGATCTATGGGACTTTCCTTTTGCGTGGGAAGATTGCATAGATACACTACTCCCAAGGAAAAATGAGTACAAGGAGAATCTTGCGAAGTTCTAGGGGAAAGAGCCAGGGTCCATCCAGCTTTTGAAGAAAGAATATAAAGAGAAAAAATAACGTGAGAAATCCATTGAAGATGTAGTTAATATAGAGCCTCCTTCTTATCCTTACAAGAGAATATACCTTACATAAAATAAAGTGAAGGAAGTCTTGCGTTCTTGTGGGACAAGAGAAAGGGAAAGCCTAAATACGACCAGAAGGATGACAATGCTTATCTTGGTCCTTACACCATCAAGAAGAAGTCCCAGAAAGAGAAGTACTACTTGACAACTTTGGATGGGAGA
>JASDQU010374401.1:65815-85532 GCA_032191745.1 Picea mariana | reverse complement strand
CCATATGTGAGTCTGTTCGACACGCTATTGTCAGCCTGCATCATCAACAATCATGTCAGACATGTCCGCATCATATCATCTAATCAAATGTACTAAAATCACAGTAAAACAATCAAACCCCAATAGCACACTCTGTGACTTGATCTGGAGTCCAAGGGTTCCTTCGATGCCTCTGCATCATCAAGGTCCAAAACCCTGCACACTCAGTAAAACCGATTCAATAGCACATATCTATGTCAATGCAGTAAAACATCATGTAATCCATCATAAAGTATCATAATCAAGGACAAATGTTTTAATATCATAGTAGTTCGGATCACTTCCGAGCAAGTGTCCTCAAAGAATAAGTTTTCACAGTGCGCCAAAGAGGGATGCTACATACATACCCTCTTGGTCTAAACTTCGTCTCGAAGTTTCATGGTATAAATACCGAAATAAGTGTATCACAGTATCATAAGTATATCTATCAAACAAAAATGGAAACTGTTGGTGCATATCATATGCGTCCTCCCAGGTCGTCGAGTGTGGACTATAATTGTCCCGCTGGACCTTGACCTGATCTACCATTCGACATCGCAACTGTCGAATGCGATGATATAAGATGCGGACCGGCTCAGCCATGAACGCTCCCTCATCCGATACCTGCAAGGAACTCATGTCAATCACATGTGTAGGATCACTAATATAATGTCTCAAAACAGATACATGAAAAACATCATGCATACGACTCAAAGAATCAGGCAAGGCTAGTCGAGAGGCCATGGGCCCCTTTCTCTCCACAATCTTGAAAGGTCCCACGAACCTAGGAGAGAGTTTATCTCCCTTCCCAAAGTTAATCGAACTCTTATGCGGTTTAACCTGCAACAAGACTCAATCGCCAACCTCGTAACTATGGTCGACTCGGTGCGCATCGACATAACTCTTCTATCGATCCTGCGCTTCTTTAATCCTTTGTCTTATGGTTTGCATTTTCTCTTCCATTTCTTGGATCGCTTCTGATCCCACCAAGACCCTATCCTCCAGTCGATCCCAACTCAAGGGCGTCTGACACGGTCGCCCGTAAAGAAACTTGAAAGGTGCCATCTTAATGGTGCTCTGGTAACTGTTGTTGTAAGCGAACTCCACTAGTGGCAAGAATTCTTCCCAATGATTTTGTTGGTCCATTACGTACTTGCTCAACACGTCCTCCAAGGTTTGGTTCGTTTGTTCGGTCTTTCAGTCATTCTCTGGGTGATATGCAGTACTGAAGTTAAGTTGGGTTCCCAAGGCCTCTTTTAAACTCATCCAGTAAACACCAATCCTTGATTGGATATAATCTTCTTAGGCACACCATGTAGCCTCACAATCTCACGGATGAAAACTCTAGCTATGTCAGGTGCCTGATATGTCGTACGCACAGGAATAAAGTGAGCACTCTTCGTCAGAGTGTCTAGTACTACAAAAATCGAGTCATGTCACCTTGTTGTCAGTGGCAATACAACAATAAAATCCATCGAAATAACCTCCCATTTCAATTCCAGAATGGCATGTGGTTGTAGTAATCCTGTTGGGTGTCTATGTTTAGCCTTTCCCTACTGGCACTCCAGACATCTGGCCACATAGTTGACTGTTTTGGCCTTCATTCCCTTCCAGAAGAATAAGGGTTTAAGGTCTGCCCTCATCTTCGTGGCTCCCGGGTGAGCCATGTAAACTGCTCTATGAGCCTCGCTCGGGATCAACATCCTCAACTCGTCATTTGGCGGTACGTAAATCTGACTTTTAAACCTCAATAACCCATCTCTATCAAATGAAAATCCCTCGTATCATGGTACCATCATTGTGTTTTGTCCGATAAAACCCTCAACCTCTTTCTACCATTCATCATCACACTGTAAAGTGAGAATATTCTCACGTAGATTCGTCTGAAGAGGCAACACTGAAAAGATGCGTGGTCTCTGACTCAAAGCATCCGCCACTCGGTTCACTGTTCCCTTTATGTAAGTAATCTCAAAGTCGTACTCGCTAAGCAATTCCGACCGACGTCGTTGTTGCGTGTTCAGGTCGCTTTGCGTAAAAATGTGTTGTAGTCCACAATGATCGGTCTCTAGTTCAATTTTTGTCCAACAAGTTAGTGTCTCCAAACCTTCAAGGCATATACGATGGCTAATAACTCCGAATCGTGCATTGCATAGTTTTCCTCATGCCTTCTCATTTTCCTCGAAATGTAAGAAATCACTCGTCCGTATTACATCAAGACTCTGCCTAAACCCTCCTTGGATGCATCTATGCACACCAATAAGTCCACGTCCATGTCAGGGACCTTTTGTATCGGCGTTGTTGTCAACAACTCTTTAAGCCTCTGAAATGCTTCCGTGCATTTCTCGGTCCAAACAAACTTCTTGTTTTTCTTCTGCAATTCCGTGATCGGATTTGCTATCTTCAAAAATCCCTCGACAAACTGTCGATAGTATCTTGCTAAACCCCTAAAGCTACGCACTTCCGTGACATTTGTTGGTTCAGGCCATTCCATAATAGCCTCGACCTTGGCTAGATCCATGACGATACCTTCGTCGGAGATGACATGCCCTAAGTAGTGAATCCTCGATTGATAAAAAGAGCATTTGGACAATTTCGCATACAATTTGTGCTCTCGCAGACACTGTAGTACCAAGCGCAAGTGCTCTTCATGCTCCGCCATCGTATGAGATTAAATCAAAATATCATCAATGAACACTTGGATGAACTTGTCCAAGTACTCGCGGAACACCTCGTTCATCAAACTCATAAATACCACTGGGGTATTTGTCAGTCCAAACGGTAAAAAAGTAAACTCGTAATGTCCAAACCTCGTCTTAAAGGCAGTCTTAGGGACATCCTCCTCCTTGATCTACAACTGGTGATACCTTGATCACAAATCGATCTTGGAGAACACCATCGCACCCTTCATTTGATTGAACAGATCATCAATTCTCGGTAAGGGATATTGATTCTTGATCGTAGCCTTGTTCAGTTGACGGTAGTCAATGCAAAGCCTCCATGATCTGTCTTTCTTTCGTATGAAAATAACAGGTGCACCCCACGGTGACACACTAGGACGTATCAATCCCAGGTCCAGCAAATCCTTCAGTTTCATTTTCAACTCTTGCAATTCCAGGGTCGACATTCGATAAGGCATTCTTCCTATTGGTTTAGTCCCCGGATTCAGTTCTATGGTAAATTCCAATTCCCTTTCCGACGTCATCCTAGGTAACTCCTATGGAAATACGTTCGCAAACTCTCTCACCACCGGAAGGTGTTCTATACCTTCCGCTACTCCCTTCTCGTTTAGCGCAAGGATCACATAAAGCTTGTGCCCCTTGCGCATACTCTTCTGTAACTGTAAGGAAGAGACAAACCTCAGGGAAACTCCTTGGTTCCATCCTACAATCACATGTCTCTGTCCCTCGTCATCGACCAAGCTCAACCATTTTGTCTTATAGTTGAGTATCACCTCATGCGACTCCAACCAATCCATACCAATCACGACATCATAAGATCCTAGGATCCTGACATACAGGTTGGCCCTTGTGACAAACTCTCCCAGGTTAAGGATACAGTCTGTAATGTTTCCTCCAACCTTCTGTTTGGCTCTCAAGGCCATCTCCATGAAGCTAAACTCCTCCTGCTCGACTTCCTTTACCTTAATCCTTTTTAGCGCTGCACCAGAAATGAAACTCTTGGTAGAACCGGGATCTATCAAAATACTAAGGGTCTGGTCAGCGATGGTACCTATCGTCTTGAGCACAGTCGACTGATGCTCTACCTGGCAGTTATTCACCACTGCATGAATTCGATGGGCCTTGCCCATATATCCCACTGTAGTGGGTCCGGCTGATCCAGACGCTCTGGTCCTCTCCACAGGACAGTCGCGCTGGTAGTGTGGCTCCCGACATGTCAAACACCCCTTCTTCGGCCCAGTAGTCCTGGTACCCGAAGTAGAAGATGACGACCCATAGGCCTAGAACCCTGGTCTGTTCTACTGAACAGGCCTAAACTGCTACTGCTGCGGATGATGATGGTGTTGATGTGGTGGGCCCCAATAAGGTGTCCGCTGCTGAGGTGGCGGTCACCGGGGTGTAGTGAAAGTGGGTCCCCTTTGGAAGCCACGATATCATGGCATCGGTCTCGCTGGTGTCTAGTGCTGTTGTGTTCCAGATGAAACCTGCCCTGCTGGTCTCGCTGGAGTCCTGGTCTGACCCCCACTGATAATCTCCTCCTCTACTATGAGGGCCTTCTGGAAGACATCATGCAAGGTTTGAGGCATCAAAATCCTAACCTTTGCATGTAGGTTGTTGTTAAGGCCGAACATGAACCTGTTGAGCTTAAGTTTTTCAGTGTTAAGGTGCGGAGCATACCGGAGCAGCTCCATAAAACGTGCCTCGTACTCGGGCACCATACGACCTCCTTATCGTAAGGAATTGAACTCATTGAGCTGAAGCTCAATGAATTCCTCTTAAAGGTACCTCTCTTAGAACCGTTCCTCAAATATTTCCCATGACATGTCTTCGACGGCCATGTTCAGTTGGGGTAGGAGCGTCTTCCACCATATAAGAGCACTCCCCTTCAATTGAAAACCGCCATGCAAACCTTCATGTTGGAGGTATAATCACGAAGTACGAAGCACATTGCCATGTTCTTCAACCATGCCTCGGTGGCTGCACCGTCCGGGGCACCAAAGAACTTGAAAAATTTGACTTTCTTGAGTTCACAGTGAATGCTACCAATAACGGCCGATGTGCATATTGGAACCTCAGCCAATGCCGGTGCCCTGGCCTCATCTCTGTCCAAATGACATATCAGTGTCTGAGACATGTGCTGAAAGGATCTCATCATTCTGATTACATCACCAACTACGATCTGCTCCTGCATGAGAACCTGCTCGTCTCCCTAGGGGTTAGACCCCTTCGGTGTGGATGATACTGGAGGCGTTGCGCCTCCTCCCCTAGCACCCCATCGTCTGCCTCCACGGTGCCCTCTAACCATGATTACCTACACGCACACAATCAAATCGATTAGCAACAGTATAATCCAATCATGTCAACAAAAGTCATAGCGATCCCAAGTCGCGGGTTGAACCCTCTATGATACCATATGTAAAAAACCTCCTCGTTACAACAACAAACCGCTTATAACAAGTGCAAAAAACAATTTGTTGTGAGCGTGTGTGCAAGGGTAACAAGAGAATATACTCTAGGCCACCATATGATGACAAATCATGACGCATGCAACCGCGATATCAACACAAAGATCTAAGACGCACATCAACATCTGTCAGCAATGAACAACAATCAACCGATCAAATAATAAGACTGACTACCCATCCATCCTACCCTGCAATGGCTAGGACCTCCAAGACACATAAGCAATGCTCAAGCCCAAGTTCCCATCGATTTGAACCATTTAAGGTCTCAGGGCTGGCAACTGTTCTGAGGAACATGGAGGTGTCTACATCCCACCTGACACAAGAAGACCAAGCAATTAAATGATTACGACCAAGTACAACAATAATTAAATGAACAACCGTGTCCTCTACGGAAGGCGCAAGACGACAGGACTTAGACAACGACCCACCCATATTAAAACAAGGCATTATCTATTACTCAACTGGGATTAATGACAGACCAATTACTCCATTTAATTTCCATTAATCAATGAGTACCTTAAACATAATGTAAATCCAATTAATTGCAATTCCCCATTTACCAATTCATAACAACTGAATGTACTTAGTTCAAAACCTTACATTTTATATGTTGACAATTCAACAATTTCAACACATTACCATAGAATAATAACAACATTACTTTTTGTACCATAACTTTGCAAATAAAATAATAAYCACATTACATCTTGTGTGTTATCAATTCAACAAAATTACAATACCCTTACCATAAAAMAATAACAACCTCAYGTTTTATATTAAAGTAACTTGCAAATAAAATAACAATCSYAGTASTTCTGGTATGTTACCAATACARTAAATTATRAYAACTRACCATAAAACAAATCAACCTTTCAYTTTATAATATAATAACCTRGMAAAATAGAATAACAATCACAGTRCTTCTTGTATGTTACCAAYACAATAAATTGTAATAACTTACCATAAAACAAATCAATATTTCAATAATATAATAACCTTGCAATAAATAACAGTAAAATTGCACTACAGTARMATTACTCTTTACYTATTMAATAACAATATATTACAGTTACCTATTCTAAAGTGATATAACCTATTAAAATAACAATATATTACAATTACCTATTATAATCTTTAAAACCTCTATCTGTAAGATATAACCTATAAATATAAATCAGTTTTAAATGCAATCACTCCACTTGACATTTTAAAAAGGGTAGTATCGAAATACTTAGAGAATTTAAAACCCCCAAAAGTAGGAAAACTTATCAGAACAGTAAATGGAGCATGCTCGACCATTCAACACGCACAGTCCCCAATTAGAAGCAGACAGCAGGGGCGCACAACAAGGCAATCTTCCTATTCTATAAATATATAACAGGTAAATGTATGAGACAGGAATACATGAATGATATAAAACAATCACTCCACCTATAGATAAGGAACAAATCACGCCATCCCCATCACAATTGAATTGAGGGTAGAAAATATATCACGCTTATCCGGAGGTTTTGTTATATCCTTTTTGCACAAAATTAAAATTTAAAAAAAAAAACAAGATATTGGGTATATACCCAATCTCCAACTATTCTATAGATCCAAACGCTTAACAGTCATCATAAGCATCGAGGAGACATCGCTCCAAAGTTAAGTCAGCGCACAAACACCAGGAGCACCAAGGGAAGCTAAAGGGAGAGTAGCATGAGGTCTCCGCATCAATCAAAACCTAACAGAATTCAAAACCGTTTTAACTACGACCGAGTGGCATCGTTCTTCCCTTGGTACAGTCAACTAGAAATTTCTATTACACCCTGGATAGTAAGAAGTGTAAATGGCCAAACCAAACGGCGTCACAGCAGGGGGAGTAGGAGTCATGATGGAGAATAAAAATCGCAGGATTCGAGCAATCGAACCCGCTCCTTGCCAAATCATGACAATTGAATTCAGCACTATCTTCAACCGAGTTTCATTAGTTATTAGGCGGTAGGAAGCATCAAGACTATATGCACTGGTGTCTCAGGTTCTGTCCAAAGGGCCAGACACACAGGTGGCATGGTCGTTTAATGGTTAAGGTACAAGAAACAAAATTCAGTAACAAATTACCAAAACAATTTTTCCAGAAACAATTTCGCTATAACCATATACAGAAACGAAATTGCCATAAGGGAGTTTTCTTCAGTAACAAAATTACAACAGAGTGTGCCATAAGCAAGTGTTTCATCGTGACTAAGCATAGTGAGTTTCAATGTTCAAGAGATGGGAATGCTATGATAATACACAAAATAATTCGGATTTCAGAGACAATTTCACCGTAATCTAATTATAAAAACAAAAGCCAGGAACTACAATCGCAGAGTTATTAAAATTCAGCCTTTGCCCAAATAGTTTTGCAGAAGTAAATTCATGAAAACATCACACGATTTGCAGAGAAAAACATGCTACAACCAATCACAGTGACATTCGTAGAGAAAACAATTTTATAGTTATTAAAATAGGCCAAACGCAGAGAAAGAAAAATTGTGTCACAACCATTACACAGTACCATCGCAGCCAGGTATAAAATTTCGTGAACAAGGGGTGCAGAGTTAAACTCTCCAACCAAACGGTGGTCTACTGTGTATCGGAATTTCACTATCATTGGAATCATTTTAGATGTGAATTGGATATAAACGACAGAAATCAATTGGGTATAAATTTCTACATATAATACTTTCGCTATCTCCCAATCATTTTAAATGAAATTTTCAGTTAAAAAATTCACATTTGATGCAAGTATGCAGGCTATTATTATCCACCAAGCATAATACAAATGCAGAGAAAAACCCTTTTTACTTCTTTTCATCATGACCATTTGCAATCAATTTCAGATCTTAGCATAAGCTTTAATGCATTCTACTCTACAAATGAAAAAAAACATAACGTTGCCTTATCGCCTGCCTCGAATGACGTCTGCACGCTCCTTGCTGTTCCCGCTCGTCGACCGTCGAGACTACACTAGTACCTCCCAGCCAACCCTAGGGGTACTCTGCTTCCCCCTTAGCCCCCCAAGCCACAATAGGGCCACACACTATCCAGATGGTACATCTAGCTCCCAGCTCGCCTCGCAAAGCCAAGCTACCACTCCTCTCTGAGCTGGGAAATCCCAACTCCTCACAAGTGAATCAATCAAGTCACTAATCTGGCACTGTAACGTTATTCTAATATCCGATCCCCTTCCTCCTTCTCCTCTCTCTCTTTTATAGAATTTTATAACTTCCAAACTTTCCCTAAATATTATTTAATTTAAGTTTTTACAAAAATCTTCTAATAATTCTCCTTCGTACAAACATCATCCATCCCCCACTTTCCTCTAATAATTATTTTCCTTAAATTAATAATTGTATCATTTCCCTCACCCACCTAGAGTTACTCCTAAATTTACTCCTAGGTGTTCCTAGATTCCCTTACAGGTTTAAATACTTTCCCTAAAATGAAGTTGCTAATTTAGTTCGAAATTAGAATGTTCTTGGATGCAGATTCTTTACTAAGTTGACCTCTTGTTTTTTACCATAAGTTCCCTCTTTCCTTTTTTATGTAACCTCCATTCCCTAGTTTCCTAATTTTTTTATTATTCCCTTCTTTCCCCTTTTTATTAGAGCCAAAAACGACAGTTGCAATTTAACCCCTTTTCCCTTTTATTATTAATTCAACATCTTTTAAAACTATCAAAAGTTAAAAATAATTAATTTCTTCTTTATATATATTTTTTGTCCACCTATTTTATTTAATTTCTTACTCTCTTCATTTTACCCCAAAATTTATGAAGACCAAATTATTATGTAAGGGGTTTTTATTTTAAATTTTATTATTATAATTTTATATAGGTATTTTCTCAAGGGTAGACAAAACCTTACCCCTAGCGAAGTTTTTAGACTTAGGACTTAGATTCTAAACTGGGCGACATTTAATTAGGGGAGTTGCTTTAAATTTTCTTAAAGTGTTTAATGTCTTAGGGCCATCTAGGTTCGTTCCTTTATCATCATCAACGCGACGTGCCCTTCAGGACGCACTACGTGCTCCAAGGGTGCCACTCGCCTCTTTTGTTTCTTTTTCATGATGTGCACTTCAGGATGCACCATGTGCTCCAAGGGTGTCACTCGCCCTTTCATTTATTTTGTGTGACGTGCCCTTCAGGATGCACCACGTGCTCTTCAGGATGCACCACGTGCTCCAAGGGTGCCACTCGCTTCTTGACTGATTGGTAGACATCAATAACCCCTGAAGTCAGCACTCCTCCAGGTGAACTTGTGGGAGACTAAAGGATTCTAAGGAATAAGGCCCCCGCCTTATTTCTCACCCCTTAGAATCATCGTGAGCGACTGTCGCAGTATTCCCTCACGACATCGTGGGTCCTCTCGAGCTAGGTAATAATTAACCTAAAGTTCGAGCCACGACGGGAGTGCGAGTAGGTTGTGGCAGGGCTGCTGCCCACACCTCTCCCTCAACCTCTTTGGTAGTCATGTGTGGCTCCTTTACTCCATATGTGAGTCTGGTCGGCAAGCTATCGTTAGCCTACATCATCAACAATCATGTTAGACATATCCGCATCATATCATCTAATCAAATGTACTAAAATCACAGTAAGACAATCAAACCCCAATAGCACACTCCCTGACTCGATCTGGAGTCCAAGGGTTCCGTTGATGCCTCTGCATCCTTAAGGTCCAAAACCTTGCACACTCAGTAAAACCGAGTCAATAGCACCTGTCTATGTCAATGTAGTAAAACATCATGTCATATATCATAATGCATCATAATCAAGGACAAATGTTTTAATATCATAATAGTCTGGATCACTTACGAGCAAGTGTCGTCAAAGAATAAGTTTTCACAGTGCGCCAGAGCGGGATGCTACATACACCCCCTCTTGGTCTAAACTTTGTCCTGAAGTTTCATGGTATAAATGTCGAAATAAGTCTATCACAGTATTATAAGTCTATATATCAAACAAAAAAGGAAACTATTGGCGGATATCATATGCGTCCTCCCAGGTCGCCGAGTGAAGACTATAATTGTCCCACTGGACCTTGACCTAGACCTTGACCTGATCTATCATAACACAAACAGAGGATGGGGAAGAATGACCAGTGAACCCCCAACGCAGTTGATGCTTCATCTTTTAGCTGCATGCACCCAGGTCAACACTTGTCTTCTTGGAGTTGCATGCATTCCCTTTTGGACATGTTGCCCCTCCTAGGACTTAAGATAAAAACATGTCTTTCACACAGCTTTGGAACAATAATAAATTATTAGTCTCAAGGACTTAAGCCCCTAAGTTTATCCCCACTTTCCAACCTTTTATCCCCCCTTTCCCTTACCCACATTGTGGAAGCTTAGTCCCCCATCACTCTTTCTTCATGGTCGGTCTGCACGCACCGATATTTAAATTTTATTAATGATCTACATATTTACATATACAAAGTTAGGCTCATTAGCCTTGGCATCTAGCTCACTAGCGTAATAAGAACATAAGTATCTCAACTTATAACCACTCGGCTCATGAGCCTATAAACAAAACTAAAATCCAGCAGGGGCTCGACCTTGGGGTAATACATTACTTCTTCATCCCTGAAAGCTCATCCTCGTCTCGTTGGACATCCTCCAATTAAGCCTCAATAAATCCCTCTCCATATTTTTTGTGCACCCTACTAATACATACCATACAACCAATTCCATTGCAATTAGTCTATCTATTGTTCTCTTTAAATTTTCTCATGTGTTTTCCCCTTCGGAAGGCCTTCCACCTCAGTGCCCTATTGTTCTATCAGCCTCATTCCTAGTGTTTCTCTTCCTAATGCCCCTTCATACCGTTTTGCTCCCCGTGAGGCTGAGTAAATTTAATGAAAACTCCAACAACTTCTCAATTCATGCCATATCCAACCCAACTACTCTTCTTGCACCTCCTTTGCCTTCATTATTCCAAAAACAGAGAGTGGTGAGTGGTTAATACTTGCTTGATTATAAATTTCTATCCTGTCAACAAGAAATTAGAGGAGGAGGGGGTTTCCCTAGTGGACCTCTGAAAAAATTGATAGAAATCACTATCCTCTCCCTCGTATCAAAGACTTTCTTGATCAACTCAAATGGGAAAATTAGTTTACAAAGATAGATCTGATGGTGGGCTATCACCAAGTGCGCATGGATGCTACCGACACTTGGAAAACAACTTTTAAAACCATATTTGGGCTCTATGAATGGATGGTAATTCCGTTTGGCCTTACCAACACCTCTTCCACATTCTAGAGGCTCCTTAATGATATATTCGATCCTCTATTGGGTCCCATTGTGGTAATCTATTTGGATGACATTTTGGTCTTCAATAAGAATTGGGAGGAACACTTACAACATGTGTGTATCACACTCCAATTTTTGTGTACCAATCACCTTTAGGTCAAGGAACGCAAGTCCTCCTTTGGCCATATTTTTGTCTCTTATTTATTTTTTTTCGTCGATCAAGAAGGTGTCCATATTGATTCTTCTAAAGTTCATGCTCTAGCACAATGGCCTGCTCCTTAGTCTGCAATGACCCTTAAACATTTTATTGGTGGAATAAATGTTTACGGGAAATTCATTCCTCACTTCTCTTAGTTGGCCACTTTTCTTTGGACTCTGGTGTCTCAAGAGTAGTTCTAGTACCTTAAAGAGGCCCTTTTTCAACACATGTCCTTCATTTTCCTGATATTCAACAACCTTTTTCAAATTGAGACTGATGCCTCACAACATGTGATTGATGCAGTTATTAAACATTGAGGAAATCCCATTGCTTATCATTATGAGACATTGGCTCAAGCCAAACATCACTACAGTACCTACAATAAGGAATTCTAGAGGTTAGTCCAGGACTTAAAATAATGGCACCACTATATCTTGGGTAAGGAGACCATCCTTCATATTGATCATCATCCTTTGATTTTTATCAATTCTTATTCTAAACTCCAGGAACAACGTCACTTGAAGTGGGATGATTGTCTATAATAGTTACACTTGGTCATAAAATATAAGAAGGGGGCCACCAATCACATGGTTGATCTTCTTAGCCACCCCCCTCCTCAGATACTTCAAATCTTGTATGTTTATTGTGCTGCTTATGAATATTGGAAGCCTTTGTATGCCTTTGACCCTTTATTTAGTACCATCTAAACTGCCTTGCAACAACCTACTATCATTAATGAGACCCCTTTCCTAGACTACCACATTCAATATGGTTGGTTGTATAAGCTTGACAAACTATATGTGTCTACTACTGATTATCGTCTTGTTCCCATTCACGAATCCCATTCCTCCTCTTATGGTGGGAACTTTGGCACATTCAAAACTTCTTAGCATATTCAACGTCACTTATTTTTTCCTACTTTATAGTGCCAAGTGGAGAAATTTATCTAAGCTTGTACCCTCTGTAGTAAACATAAGCCAGCAAACCACAAGTATGGCTTGTATCAACCCTTACCTATTCCCTCGTGTCTCTGGGAATATATCTATATGGACTTCATCACTGTTCTTCCCATGAACTTTCGTCATCATGATGCCATTTGGGTGGTTGTGTGTCGATTCTCCAAAATGGCCATTTTTGTCCCTTGCACTAAGACTACTACTATTGCTTAAATTGTGAATCTCTTTTTCACTCATGTGTGGACTCATTTTGGTCTCCCTTCGAGCACTATCTCTAATCGTGATGCTCATTTCCTCAGTACATTTTGGAAAAATATCTGGTATCTCTTGGGGTGTCACCTCAAATACTCCACTTCTTTTCATCCAAAAATGGATGGAGAAACTGAAGTTGTTAACGATATCATTGTCCATGCTCTTTACATTCAGTTTACCAAATTAAAATAGTGGGATTCCACCCTCTACATTGTCCAACACAGTTATAATATGGTGGGTCATGTTTCTACTGGATTTTCCCCTTTAGAAGCTTTCTTTGGGTATCAACCTACTGGAATTTATGAGTTTCCTTTACATCTCCAATCTTCTGGTACTCCTTGAAAGCAAAAAGAGAAAACCTATGCCTCTTCCTTTTGAAAACCTTCACTCGTAAACAAGATCAATTTTTTGAGGCTTTACAAGCTTCTGAGCATTGTTATAAGGCCCGTCATGATGTGCACATGCAGCCATTGTATTTTTCCCTTGGAGCACCAATGCTTTAAGTCTTAGAATTATCACAAGCCGAAACCCCTCCTCTATGGTCCTTACATAGTTTTGTAGCAAGTTGGAGAGAATGCTTATCACCTCTACTTTCCACCACATTTGTGTATTCACTATGTGGTAAATGCGAATAGCCTCAAATAGTATGAGCCTCCCCTCCTGGAAGAAGAGGTCACCATCTCGCACCCCTCTCATTTGGTTCCATATTTCCAACCATCTCTCCTTCAGGACACAGTGTTGGATACACGTACCACCACTACTCGCACTCAGAAGAACTCTTCCTTTCTAGTGGGTCGCAAGGGTCAACTTCCAGCCCAAGCTAAATGGATATCACAGTCTTCCATGTCTCATCAGTTTCTCCAGTTTCTCACGGAAGTTAGGACACTTCTAGACTTAAACAGGGAGGTATTGGGTAGTTCAGAAGGAACACTCTCCAAGGAGGAGATCACACATCTCAAGGCATACCAATGTGGCTCTATCACGAAGGTGCACCTCCTTCCAAATGCAACATACTTCACCACAAATTCCACATGAAGTGCTTCTCTACCTGGGAGGTTGGGCACAAGTCCCAAAGACCAAGAACTGGTCAACTAAGATATTTTTTATGGTTTGGGACCTTTTCTAGTTGTTGGTTAGTTATAATCGATCCACTTTTGATCAGAACCATTGTATGTTCAACCTATCCTATATAAATGTTTCTTATTCTACTAAATAAGAAGAATGGTTAATTTCGCTTACTCATATCCTATGTTGTTTTTGTCTTTCTCTATGAATGTTCTTTGGATTTCTCTGTGTTATTACAGATCACCAATAGTAATCTATCAAATATTATAAAGACTATATTTCCTCTTAGAAAAAACCCTCTAGGTTTTATTTACTTCATGTATCCTTCTTTTACTCTCGTTTGGAAGGATTTTAATCTATCATATTCTTCTTTTTACATCTCATTTATTTTCCCTTCTAAGCATCTATCTCCTTTCTTTAACAACATTAACCACTTTCTTGTAAATAACTTCAATATTTTCTCTAAAATCTTGTTTTGTGTTTCTTTCTTTTCTTTATTTTTTTCATTCTTCCATTGTAATATTATCCTCCTTTAGATATAGATGGATCTAATAACACTTTATGAAGGTATATACAAAAAAAATATTCTATTCATGTTTCAACCAGCATAACCTTCACAACAACTTATGTTCTCTTTTTGTGAAAAATAACTTCGTCAAAAACCACCTCCATGACAAAAACTTATGCTTAGCTTAGAAAAATAATAAACAATTTACTTAGTAATATATTTTATAACATATAGGTTATGGTCCCACCCTATTTCCCATCTCAATAATCCTACATAAATAGGATGACTCATTCACACAAGAAATTACAGATTCAATCCGTAATTCTTCACATATACTTCTCTCTACATAGCTCTCATACCCAACTACATCTTCTTATATGGCTCATATATTTACATAGAGATTATAATAAAAGGATTCCACATGCTATCTTATTCATCACACAAATTACATGTAGCATCAACATATCAATATTATTATTGATATAAATAAATTACAATAGTTACCAACATTGAGATGAGATGCCATAGATGTTTGTCACGATTATTTTTATAATTATTTAATTCATGTTTATCCTATATGCCAATTTTGTTCTAATATAAAAATTTTGTATGTCACACTTATCTTACTAAATTATTAACTGATAAATATCATCGAATGTTATGACATTTGCATAAAATTTATAGCCATAAGGAAACTCAAATTCGTTTTAAGTTGACAAATTTTCACATTAATGAAAATGTTATACCGAAATAATATTTCAGTTATTTTTAATTCCCAGCATCATGCATGGTTGTCATGTCTAAGGTATGTGTACATTATCACATTAATTGTATTTCTCTAATTATATTAGATAATATAATTTAGTGTATATTTTGGAGGATGGTAAACATTGTAATTGAGTTAGTGATTACGTACTTAACTATAATATATATTAAAAGAAGAACATTCTATGTAAAAGATATCATATTTTAACAAAGTCATAATAATTTTTATTATTACTCAACTACTATGTTATTTCATTCTTTCATATTTTGACAAAGTCATAATAATTATTATTACTCAACTACTATGTTGTCCCATCCTTTATGAATTGGTATTAGAGTCATCTTTCCCACTACCGCAAGGGATCTGTTTCTCTCTTCAAGCTTCCATAGTTATTATAGGGATCCACGCCTTTCTTCTTCAATATTTTTTAACCATTATGGGTTTCTTCTCCCATTATATTCTATTAGGATATTTAGACACTTAAGAGTTAGTTAAAATCAAGTGAGTCTAATATTTCATTAGGTAAAGTTTGTTTCTTTAGTGTGTATTGTAATTATCTAATTCAATAATCATGATTACAATCTAGATATAAAGTGATCTAATGTTTCATCGTTTCCTCGATATTAATAGCTATTGATGCATGGATTAGCCACTAATTGGTCCATGATCATTATTTAAAGAGCGTGAAGGGATATTTGTTGATGATCGGTTGTGAAAAAAACATCTGTAAAACAATTTTCTTTTTCATTAATATCTTGCCTCAAGTGGTTGTGTTGGTTGGGGCCATGTATTGTTTTTCTCTTTGATAGTTTTAACTATGTAATGAATCGGTGTATTGATATTTGATCTATTTGTGTGAGATTATACATTAAGGCGTTCAAACTATATGGATACGCCTTCTTCTCAAACATTCAATATTCTATAACCATTACAAGGATTCTTTCCCTTTTCTTTAGGATTTTGTAGCTATTATAGGGATATGATCCATTATTCTTCAAGTTTCCATATTCATTACAAGGACTCATTCCCTCTATATTTACATCCAGTTTTTTTATTATCATACATGGTTCCTTGCAAAAAAACAACAAAGTGAATATGATTCTCTCATAGAGATTTTGCAAGTTTATTTTTTCTAGTGACAATGATTTTTTTTCTAGTCGTAGAATCAACTTATCAAAGAGTAAAATTAGGTTATCAATGGGTCGTCCAAGGATATATAAAATATACATATTATTTGGTTCCAAAATAGCACATCCATCTACATTTCATTTGTTAGCCATTGATTCTCTGAAAATTTCTAAGGATCGGTACAACATCAAGGATAAATCCTTGTCCAACATTAGTTCCCTTCACAACTTGAATCTTCATGAATCATATCATTTCAACTCCAACAAATACATATTTTTCGAATGAACCCTCTATTAGGATATTTAGAAACTTAGGAGTTAGTTAATATCTACTTGGTCTAATATGTCGTTAGGTAAAAGTGTGTTTCTCTAGTATGCATTTGTACTTAGGAAATTCGACGGTCATGATATGTTCCCAACATAGAGTGATCAGACGATTCATATTCTCCTTGATATTAATGGCTACATTGATCCATAGCTTAGCACCCAATTGGTCCATGATCTCTATTTAAATATCATGGAGGGTCATTTGTCAATGATCGATTGTGAGAAAATCTCTTGTAAATCTCTCTGTATTATTTTTCTTTTTCATTAAAAATTGCTCCAAGTGGGCACGTTGGCTGGGGCCTTGGATGTTTCCTTGTAGGTTTTTACCACATCAAAATATCAATGTGTTGATCTTTGATCTGGTTGTGTGAGTGGTTACTGAAGGTGTTTGTCCTCTGTTGGAATACTTTTGTTGTTGAACATGGTATCAGAGTTTGTTTACAGACCCGCTTCGGTTGTAGATCAAGATCGTGAAGTTGAGTTGCCTCATCTTTGAGTTTTTCCATTTTTTTACATTTTTGGTATAAGAGGATTATTCCATCGCGTTCAGAGCATTCATTTCAGTCAGCAGCGCTTTTCATTTCACTCAAAAAGGTTTATGTTTTCCCAATATACAGTCATTTCAGTCAGATGTGGAGGTATGAAGCTCGAATACGTCACTTTTAAATTTTTGCAGAGCATTATTTTGGTTTTATTTTGGTTTTCTATTTTTTTTGGGGGGGGTCCTACTCTTTTGGATCTATGTATTCTCTTTTACCCATGCCTTGTGTGATCTCAACAAATCAAAAACAAATTGGAAAGGGTGCATTTTTTGGGTAAGCTAACCAAGATCTAACCCTTGTTGTCATCGAGAAGTGAAAACATTTTCTTGCGTGAGAAGAGTTTTTTATGAGCACACTCTCCAAGGTTTTCTTCCACAAAAACAAAACACCCCCAATCCTCCTTCTAAACAATACAATATTTTTTTCTAACTCACTTGGTTAGAAGTTTCCTTATTAAGTAAAAGGTCTTCAGTCGAAGTCTCTTTTTTGTTACTTTTTTTGAAAACATTCATGCATCCATTGTAAAATTTATTTCACTTCAAGTATAAAAGTGAATCACTATAAGTAGCTTTAATATTTTATTTTAAAGTTATTTATTTTTCATGCAACTTTCTTTTGTAAACTAACTTTATTGTAAAAGTGATCATCGCTTCTTTTTATTCAAGTGGGTCACTTCATAAATCAACTTATTTGTAATTGCGAGGGCATAATTTTTACATCCGAAGTCCTTTTTCAGTGCCGTGTTTTTTAAAACCACCTAATTTTTTGAGATCATTCCATCTTTATCATCAGTTTCAATTTTTAAAACCATATTATCTACATATTTAATATGGATTATTCAATTTATCTTTTTCTTGCCAACAACAACTACTTCCAATGGAAATCCCATATGGAGGATATATTAATAAGTAAAGGCCTGCACCAGATTACCTTAGGAAAGGAAAAAGAACCCACTGATGATGAAAATAAATTTAAATGGGCTAATTGGAATGACGAGGCACATGGAATGATCATAATGTACATCTCTCACGATTTAAGGTTCCACCTTCAATACTTTGATGACCTCGATGAAATTGGGAAAATATTGAATCTGTGTTTGGTAAACACAATATTGCTCGAGCACATCAATTAGAAAATCAGATATCGACTTTATGTCCAAATGATTTTTTTTGCATTCAATACTATCTATCTAAGTTTAAAACACTTAAAATTTATGTGAAGAGTGTAACATAAAACTAGAGAAAGAGTGTTGCATCTATATTATTTTTTCTAATCTAGGTAGTGCATATTCTATGTTCGTATCTAGATTTTATTCCATGAGAGAGGCTCTAGGGAAAGCTTATCAAAAACCCACTCTTGAGTCATTTTGTGATGCTTTTATTAGAGAGAATGATAAGCTTGTACAACTTGGAGTGACCATAACTACAGGTACAACCAACAAATCCTTAGTAGCCTATCATAAATATAAATTGAAGAATCGAAAGAAGCAACATCCTTTCCACAACAAAAAGAAAGAAAAGGGTCCCAAACCCACTCAGACAGCTTCAACTCCTAATGGTGTCAAAGGAGAAAAATCTAAAAATAAGAAGACTGACAAACATTACAAATTTTGTGGAAAATATGGTCATTATGAGTCCAAATGCTTCAAGGATATGGCATCTTTAGAAGCAACGATGAAGAAGCACAACATCAATATTGATTTTACTTCTTCTTTTTCTTCTCATGGACATGCACTTTTTGATCTTGGTTTCTCCTTCAATGCAACTTCTACTTATTATTCTAATGAGTGGCTTATTAATTATGGAGAATCTTATCAGATGGCTAAGGATAAATCCATATTTTCTACTCTAAATGAATGTAACACCAAGAAAATATGTTTTGGTGATGATATATCTCTCGGTGTTGTAAGTGTTGATTAAGGTTAGTTGTCATTGATGTCAACCATTGAACAAAGCCCCGTAGCACAAAGGTTTGGGTAATGGACCCAATATTGTTTGATGTAAATATGACTCATTATTGTTTTTTCATGGTTTATAAGAAGTAAATATGGATGAACTCCAAAGTTGTCCCCTTATGGTGAAATCCCTCACGAGAAGATGCTTTGTGGAGTAAGAGAACCCATTCTTAATTGTGGAATAATGAGATGAAGGAAAGTGAATTTGTCAGGGAAAATATCCTATATGGATATTGCTTGTCATGTCATTTCTGGTGGTATGTGGAACGTCACATAATTCCTCACGGCTAGAGAGTTATGGCCATGAGAAGTTGGAGACCCCGGGTTTGGGTAATGGACCCAAGTTTGTTTGATGGGTAACAGTATGAGTTATTATATATATTCAAATAATACTATTCTATATGGATAGTACATGTCATTCCATTTTTGGTGGTATGTAGAACGTCACATAACTCCTCACGGTTTGAGAGTTATGGCCTTACGAAGTTGGAGCACCCTCATATGTCATCTAGAAGCCCCAAAAGGTCAAAGTAGTCAAAGTGGTTTAAGATATTTTAAAAGGTAAATAATAAAGTGAAGTGATGAGT